>APFE031509462.1:0-10505 GCA_000404065.3 Pinus taeda | reverse complement strand
CAACTTTCCATAAGGCCATGAATTATGCCTTCCATGATATCAAGCACATTTTACAACCTTATTTGGATGATTTACCTACCCACGACAAACATTTTGAGAATCATTCAATGCATCTCAGGGCTATTTTCCCATGTTATCGACATTGCAATATCAGACTAAATCTACACAAATGCGTGTTTTGTGTCCAATGTGGTAGAGTGGATCTATTGTGTTGAAGTAAGGAATCTGCATTGATCCACTCAAAGTACAAGCAATCCTTGATTTTCCTACACCTTCCTCACTAGTTTAGTTACAACGCTTCCAAGGGAAGGCTAAATTTATACTAAGATTTGTCTTGAACTACACGAAACTCGCGAAAGGATTTAGTCGCCTTTTGAAGAAAGGGGTTCCCTTCCATTAGGATGATACAACCCAAAATGATTTTGATGCCTTGAAAGATGTCCTAGTTCAACCGTCATTATTGTATCCCCCTGACTACCAACACGACTATTTCATGTACCTTGTTGCAGTTGTTACCACCATTGCTATGGTAACAGCCCAAGAAGATGACCTAGGGGACGAAAATCCAATCTATTATTTGAGTCGAAACTTAAACGCCATTGAAATCAAATACACTCATGTCAAAAGGATAAATTTGCGGCTGTGCAAGGTGTCTAGAGATTTCGCCACTGCATTCTGCTTTTGAAGACTATGGTTATTTCTTATTGCAACCTGATGACATACATTCTATCACGATAATTGCTAGAGGGAAAATACTCTTAATGGATTGTTATTATCTAGGAGTTTGATTTGGAAATCATCCAATACAGATCTTAGAAGTCCTTAGTGTTTGTTGAACTGATATGTGATCTTTCCTCCTCCGAAACTGAGTCTGCATTTGACGATTATATTCTTGATGAGTCATTGTTTTTTATTGATTCATCTGATCCATGGTATGGAGATATCACTATCTATCTCCAAACCCAAACTTTCCAACCTAATACATCTCGCTTTGATCAGTGATACATTCGATACCAGACTCGAAATTATATTATACTTGGTGACACTCTTTATCGACATGGTGTTGATACGATCTTTAGACGATGCCTCACGCATGAGGAAGTTGAGAAAGCTTTGAATGAATGTCATGCTGGAGCATGTGCTAGACATATGTCATGTTATGCCACCACCCAAAATATTTTGCAAGCTAGTTACTTTTGGCCAACCATGTTTCAAGATTGCATCCTTGTAGTCCAAAAGTGTCACGCTTGCCAGATTTATGATTGTAAAGCTCGTGCTCCACCTAATCCTATGCATCATGTTATTGCTGGTTGAACCTTTGCGAAATGGGGCATTGACTTCATGATCTATAACCCTCACTCGGTCGGGCGGCATGGCTACATTATTATGGTTGTAGATTTTTTTACCAAATGGGTCAAAGCGATGCCTACTTATAACAACACCGACGAAACAATTGCATTATTTATTTTCAATCATGTCATTGCTAGATTTGGTGTGCCACAAGGTATCGTTATATACCATGGTAAACATTTCCAGAACCACATGATGTCTAAGCTTACTGCTAACTTGGGCCTTCAACATGACATCTCAACTTCCTATTACCCATAAGCCAATGGGCAAGTATAAGCCATTAACAAGGTTTTGAAAACAATGTTGCAACGCATGATAGGGTTTCATAAAACAAATTGACACCTCATTCTTTTTTCAGCTTTGTGTGCATACTGAAAATCTATCTGGATTACAATAGGATTTACACCCTTTATTTGGTGTATGGTCTAGACGCGCTCCTTCCCATCGAATGTGAGATTCCATCTTTAAAGCTTGTCATCGAGCTTCTTCCTGCAACTTTTATAGAAGAGGAGCATTTTTTGCATCTAGCACATTTATATGAAAGTCAAAGTGATGCCATAATGGCCAATGAGGCCCACAAGAAACACATCAAAGCACAATATGACAAAAATTTTAAGCCTCGTGCCTTCTCGGAAGGTGACCTAGTCCTTTTATGTGATCATGAAGCTGATAAGTTAGGGGCTAGGAAGCTCGAACTTATATGTTTAGGCCTATATATAGTCAAATGTGTACTTGCGAAAGGGGCTTGTGAGCTCATTGATTTTGATGGAATCCCTTTGGCGCAACCCAAAAATGGGTTATACCTTAAAAAATGCTATGCCTAAATTACCTTTGCATAGTCATTATGTACATATTATATAGGTGTGTATGCAGAGTGTTTCCTTTTGAGTTTCCTACCATATTTGTTAATCTTGAATTACATTTTATTTGCAAATTTCAGCATTTCCTCAGCCATATGTTGGTTAAGATGATGGTGCTAGCTGTAGTACTCATAATATTTCCTCCCCAACGTGGAATATTTATGCTCCACATGGCGAGTTAGTGAGTTAACAAGGGATTTGTATCAATTGTTCAACTAATAATATCACTAAGTATAGTGCAATGATTGCATTATTGTCTGGTGCTATTTCACGTGGCATTCACCATTTGATGGTCATAATTGATTCACAACTAGTAGTACTACATCTGAACAACGTCTATTCAGTATGAAGTCCAACTATGTTACGTAAGTTTCTAAGGGTTTGCCTTCTAGAGCGACATTTTGATTACATTCAATATCAACATATTCCTAGAAGTCTAAACACATTAACTGATGCATTATCGAATTATGTTTTAGACATACATTTACAACACATGTAAATATTTCAATCAAACATCACACATTGAACAAGAATATAAAGAAAATGGGAAACATCGATAGGTAACTGTATATAGAGTTTGGTTTTACAAAAACGGTGTTTGAGACACATATGGCCACATGATCTATAATATCAAAATACATGTAGACAAAATATGGCTGTAAGGCCTCCTAATAGACTAGTCCCAATGATGATCTCGATAACACACAATCGCGCGAGAAACCTTGCACAACAGCTGACTGATGCGATCAGGCACACAAATAGTGTATTGTAGAAAACACATAGGGATCTCATTGACCCTTGTTTCTGGCACACTATGGGTCAAACCCTCAACATGGTGCTTGAACTTCGCAAGAGTCTCAACTATGTTGAGATCCTGCATCTCCTCGTCTACCCCTGCAACAACTGCAATAGGTGCACGTTGCGAATCTCCCCGTCATTGAATATGTGACAAGCCTACTGGTCGAATTGGTCTAATATATGCATGTGAAAATCAATAGTTAGTCTCAGATACATAAAAAAAAAGAGAAAAAAGAAAAAGAAAAAGAAAAAAATACGTAAAATCTAAAAAACAAAAAAAACATTCAAAGTGACTGTTTTACCTATATCACCCCATTGCTCCGCTTCAAGTAAAACGAGCTATGTGTCTCCTTGGCTGATTACATATGTATAATCTTCGATCATGATAAGTTGTACCCGCATCCATCAGAAGAAACTAGGAGTGAAACTCATTGCAGATGCACCCTCATGATGAGACGTGAGATCTACGCATTGACTCATCTGTGGAACCCTAGGATTCTGAAGCTCAAGAGAAATGCGTTGAGGACAGAGTAGTGGTATCCTCTTTAGAGAAAATGGTATCAAAATGAAACCATATCCAAAGTTCTCCAATCACCCACCCTTTTTCTTTTTGAGTTGTTCCTTCAAATTTTCCAACGCCCCCTCAATCCAGTTAAACTAAGTAGGTTCTATGCATTTCAATGCATATTGCATTTGGGGCTTGGTATCCAAATGCAAAGTGTACTATCCTTTGTTGGTTGAGAAATAAGTCTATAATGAAAAGCTATGTAGTCCTTTACAGTTTCACCACGCCTTCTCATGCTAGATAATGAGATAGGAGCTCCTCTCCAAGACAAATTTGTCAGAAAATAGATATCTTCTACCTCTATTGTGACAGTATGTGCTCCGATCCTAAAGCACTCTCCCTTAATATCCCATGCCCTGACCAAATATTCTAGTAACTCAAGTTGAGATCTCATGCTTGGAATCGATAAAACTTAAGTAGTTCATAGTTCTTTAAGTCTCATGTTATTATCAAGTCATTGGAAACATCCAAATCCTAGGATTCATGTTCTCTTTCTCTTCGAGCTAGAACCTTTTTTTTCTCTCGTAGATAACTACAAAATCACAAGAAAAACACTTATAATCAGCCTTGTGCAAAACTTTGAGAGAAATCTAGCTCAAAAATCTTAATTTTTTTATCCAATTGCACCCATGCACCTACCTTTCAAGGGACAAAGCGACCCAATGCACTTTACCTTCTTGGTAGGTGCAGTGGTCCACTCTTCCTAGTGTAGATCAGGCAGACCCAACACACCTTTTGAAACAAAGAGGGTGTGATGGGCCTAGGGTGAAAATTTAGACCCTAAAATGATGAAAACTCTCAAAAAATTGCATGAAATGAAAAATGGAAACCATGAAAAGAGATAGAAAGGAATGTTCTCCTACGTGGAACTAACGATGCTGGAAATGGTCCATCAGATTGGTTGCAATCGCCTGCTGAAGTTTGAGGCTAAAATGCACTCAGAGCTCACTCACAAGAGGTAAAATGAAAATGGTAAAAAATGTCTTTACTTTTTCCTATGTATGGTCAATTTAATTATTATTTTAATATATTTTTTGTATTTTTGACCTAATTTTACCATATGGCATATATTTCTAATATTTTAGGGTGTTTTGAGTAGGTTAATGACTAATTGAAGGATCTTATATAAATTTTAAGTTCAATACACGCAATTTTGATGAAAGAGCACACTTTTATCACTTTTTCGGGCTTTATAAACTTACGAAAAAGAAACCTCCTAAAGTCTTCTTTCACCGCTTTTTAGACTCCTAAAACATGAAAATATTGTAGAGCACTTATATTTTCAAACTCGTTAAAGTAAATGAAAATACGTTTACCCAGTATAAGTTTAACTCTTTTTCGGACTGAGATAGACTATTTATGAAAAAGGAATACTTTAGTTGAACATGAATAAAATGTTCTCTTGAGTATTGTCTTCTACCTTTTCGGACTCACTAAATTCACGAAAAGGAACCTTTGGAGTTTTATTTTTCACCTCTTTTTCAAACTCTCTAAACATGAAAAAGAAGTTAAGTTACACCTTCACTGGACTCATAAATTCATCAAACAACGTTGGAATCATCAAACGTGACGAGACCGAACCAATCCTTCTCAGGGTTCATTAAATATACTCAGAAGGATTCATCTGAAGGATGAACTTATAGATCAAGAATGTGTTATCGTCCTTGATCTTGTAAAAAATAAAGAGGTACCGACCAGAAATGGTTGGGGAAATTGGGAAACCAGGGTACTTAACCTATTAATGGTAGTGAATCTCTCTTGAACTGACAGTCTTTGAATTCATCTCTGTGACTATTGGGTTGGGAAATATGCTTGCCTCTTTGGTTAATCACACCATACCAAAAGCCTCCGCAATTGGTTTTGAGTCAATTCTACGAACTCCCTAAATTGTCATCAATATGTTCAAGACAAATCCTTTAGTTGACATTTGCTACAATACTCTTAAGCCTTCATTCATCTATGCCCTTCCTGAACCATCTCTACATCAACATCATTTTGTGTCAAATCTTGATACCTGTTTCGTGTCGTTGATGAATGATACGTCAAGGCCCTCCTACGACAGATCATTTCCTGTTGACATCAACTCATTATCCAAGAAGTTGACTTAGAAACCCCCTTCGATATCTTGGAGATTGCATGCATCAATGGCAAGTTTCCTCACTTGGGCAATAGGTCTTCATCATCGACATTCATCCGAAAAATTTTGTGTGTTGTTTGACTTCAACTCATTCATTCACACCACATAGATTGTACTATAGTACCTTCATATTCATTATCATTATTGGTGGTTTCTCTTGTGTCTATTAAGAACTTGCATCATTGATCGGTAATCAGATGACATCTACCATGTTCGACTCTAGCTCACGTATTCGCATGGTTAGACTCGTACTATCAAGTGACGAGGTAGAACACCTCGGATCTAGTTCCATCCATCTGAGTTGCGATTTCAGGATTCATACAAGATTACAATGTATGATGACTATGATCATTCAAACAATCATCTAAATATGGGCCCACATTCTATCATAAGTGGATGAGAATTCCTAATATTTGTACATGTAATATTGGCTTATATGTTGAGCATGGGTATGCATCCCTCAAGAATGATAATATGTATTGTAACAGATGATGATATCGACCAATTTGTTCTTGATCCAGACTTGTCACAAAGTAAAGTACTTCATCCCTCAAACATTCCTTTTGACTTTGTACTTCAGGAGGAAATATATTGCAAGTCATTTTGTCACATCCACTCAAAAGGCCTGAAAAAGTAGATCAATCAACATCCTTAAACACTTTGTCATTATCCCTTTGAAAAGCCCTAAGCATCACCTCTCCAAAAAGTCTGAGTTTCTGGGTCAATAAGCTCAAAACATTGTTTTTAACCCCATCGCACCCTGCATAACTGTTCACCTGCAATGGTTGCAAGTTGCATAACTGAGAACCTGCACTGCTCAGTGTAGGTTGCTCTACTTTACAGGTGTGATGGTTCTAAAATTTCGGGAAGATTAAAAAATATTTTCGAAACTTCTCCTTCCAGAAACTTCTAAAGTGGTTTTAACCATTTACCATGGATAGAGATCTCGAATTCCTATCTGATCCTACTCTAGTGGTCTTATCTCTTATCCCTACTACTTATCTTCCCTCATATGTGGATCTCAAGCCTATATTGGTAAATCCTAAACTACCAGTTTCAACCTATTAATTTATTGCCTCCCATAGATTCTGGGTTGGCTTTTGGAGATTACTAGTGCCCTCATGTTGTTGCTTTGAGCTTAAGGAATCATCATCCATTTATGCATTAGGGTTGAGTGTGGAGATTTTCTTTGTGGCAAGGAAGGACAAGACAATTGGGGAGACATCTACAAAGTCAGAGTCTATATATGGTTGTAATTCTCTCCTTTATTTATTAATACAAAAATAACTTTGTTTTCCTATACTTGTGACATATTGAAGCTTATATATTTCAATGACATTTTGACTCATTGATTAGAGCATTAGTTTATGCTATGTGGATATTGTAGTTCTCTTGCTTGTTTTAGTTAGTGTTGCAAGTTCCATTTCTAACACATGGAGCTAGATTTGGAGCTTATAAGCAAATAGAAGAGGAAGACTTACTATAGATTACAGGTAGTTCTCTTTTCTGTATTTTAATCTCTCTAAGTAAACATAGGTCTTTTTTCCCTATATTGTTCTAGATCATACCACTAGATCTAGGGAGTTCGTTTTTGTTCGCAAAAGTGAATTTTCCACATAATAGTAGATACGATATGCTTTGGAGGCATATGAGTACCCCAAGAAGATACATTTTTGACTCCTTGCACCAATTTTATTTCTCTGTTCCTTAGGAATCAAGGAATAAAGGGTGGAACCAAAAACCCTGAGATGCCTTACCGAAGGAATGTGGCCATACCACATTTGAGAAGGAGTCTTGTTTTTTAGAGCAAGAGATGGACATATGTTTTTAATATACTCTACATAGAGAACTGCATTAACCTATAACATCAACTTTACATTTTTGAAAAACATCATTAAACGAACCATATTTAAGATTGTCTTGTTCATTCTTTCGGCTACACCATTTTTTTGAGGATTATAAGGCATTGTTGTTTGATGTTGAATCTCGTGTTGGCAAAGATATTTTTTAAATTCATTTGAAGTATATTCTTTTCCATTATCAATAAGAATAGAGTCGATATGAGATGTGTATTGTTTTCAATCCATGCATGAAATTTTTTGGAAGTTTCAAAAACTTCAGATTTATTCTTCAACAGATATACCCAACACATTCTTGTGTAGTCATAAATAAAAGTAATAATGTATTTATCTCCATTTGCATCGTATACAATGAAAATCAAGTCTTCCTCCTTGGTAATGTTTGTCCCTCCTGCCTCTGTTATTCTTCTCTCCACATCCTCTTCTACCACCTCTTCCTCTAGAAGAATATTGTGCTTGATTCTTATCTTTTTGTGCAAGGCACACAACTTCTTCATAAGACTGAGTAGTTGTCTTCCTATTCCAAAAATTTGTCAGGTCAAGTATTTGGTAACTCCACAAGAGAGTCAAAATTAATCTCTTTACTTTTGCCTCTAACATGTAATGATTCAAGGTAGTGAGAATATGCAAGATATAGTGCCTTGACAAAAGTTATGAGAGGAGTATCCATTTTAACACTGGTGGCTTCTACAACATGCATAATAGCATTGATTTCAAATGGTAGGGCAAGGGGATCATCATATTTCAATTCAATATTGAAGAGTTTGATCATTAGATGAACTGCCTCAAGCTCTGAATGTGAGTCATATAAGTCTTTCAGTTTCTTTAAATCACTAAAGGCATTGGTAAATGGTGGAAGGTGACGAATCACCTCTTCATTTATTGATGCAAAAATCAAGGCATAGGCCTTGGTGTACTTGTTCTCCCATATGGCCAACACTTTGTCTGATGTGGGGTTTTTAAGTGGATTCCCATCTTCTCCTTCACAAACACCTTTTCATAGTTCATTGAAAATGAGGGTATGTTTTATCTTTCTAGATAATTCATGGTAGTTCTCTTTGCCAATGAGAACTACTCCAACAATGGAGATGAGCGAATTCATTATTAAAAAAAATCTAATATGTTCATGAATAATCAAAATTCTTACAACAATATTCCTTAATAAAATATCTCAACAGTGACCCATCATACAAGTTTGCCTTAAAAAAAATTAAATCAAAATAACCCAAAAAATCAATGCTATAATTAGGCTTCAGGCTCTATATCTTGAACAACTTCTTTGATATAAACCAACTCACATATACAATTGAAATGACCATCATATAAATGGAACGACTCTCAACTTCATGTATGATAGATTGATTCACATATATATATGAATATACCCTCAAAAATAGTTTAAATCATATATATATAAATGGTTCAACACATAAATTGAATGACCCTCAAAGCATGCACCAATACAACGCAAATGACTCACTGCTCAAGCATAAAATACAATGAAGTACATTTAGTGCAACATACAATTATCATAGCCAAACGCACAAACCAACATATCGACCTTCAATGAGAATCCCAAGGAACATTGCAAAGAATAGAGAGTGGTTTTACAATGCATCGATAGCAATATAGCACATATATATTTTCATCTAAACCAACACTTATATAACGAACCAACGCATATGAATATAATTCATCTTCAACGTAATACATTCACCGCATGAGAGTTCATAACCATGCAATGCACACAAGAATGTCAAAATATGCACATAAATTGATATAACTCATTGTTTCAAGGAAATTCAACACATATATGAATGGTGATACTCCCGCAACATGCTATATGTTATCTGGATAAAATCCAAGTTCTTCACATTCTAGGATCGAGCCCTTCTCTATGACTTATTTATTTGAAGTAGAGTATTAGACCCAAGCATCGACGAACATGGGAAATGAACAACAAAGCGATCACTAGAATCAAGGAATTTTGAGATATTCGATTGTGGTATGGGTTTAAGCAAAGAACAAACAATCTCTGAGGAAAAAACGAACAACACAAAAGCCGATAAGGCTATAACATAATACCTATAATGCTTATTGAGTACTTTAAGAAATTTGCTAAGGTAATTGAGATATGTTAGGTATGCAACAAAAACTTGTAGAGATGTCAGAAGGAGAAACAATGAGGAGTTACAAAAAAGGCAAAGGAAAGCTAAATTAAGACTTGCGCTCTGATACCATGTCAGGCCAGGTATTTGGTAACTTCATGAATTGTGTTTTTCTATTAAGAAGATCATTAATATATACATAGGAGAGAGAAACCTTTGGGATTCACATTCCAAGGCTTTTTTATCTTCTTATTTTGTATTTACATATTTACAATATTTGTCGAACCTCATAGGATTAGGTGTTAATAATAATCGTCTTTGGCGAAGGGTGCAATTTTGTTAGAGGTTCATTGTTAATCAATTCTCTATACATAATGGAAAATAGTATATGCAAACCCTTAGTTTAATCCTATTTTCCAGATTGTGGAGCTATTTAAGGTTCCTCTTGACAATCCCTTCTCCTCAATATTGAATGATGACATACATAAAAATGGTAAAAAATTGAATGAGGAATTCCAAAAAATAGCAATATTTTGAATGTAAATCATGAAGGGATGTCGAATCTCTCTCCTATTTCTCTTGTCATGGGTATGGTGATCATTTATTCTAACTCAATATCTATCAAGTCTTCCTCCTCGATAGCCCTCTTAGTTAATTACTTTATATCCTCCTCTCTCGTTTCGAGTCACTGGGCTCACATACTTGAGAATAACTCTATCAAGGAGGTTGGTTTAAAGGTCTTATCAAGTTTTAGACAATATGAAAATGTTGGCAGTATGGTGTTGGCATTGATGTGATCAGTGAACAAAGATCTGATTGTGTGTTATC
>APFE031509461.1:123486-142130 GCA_000404065.3 Pinus taeda | reverse complement strand
CCTATAATACTAGTGATTACCCCATTAATATTGTAGTTGCATCCCTTATTAATATTGTTGTGCCCCTATTATCCCCATATTGTTATTATTGTGCCCCATAGAATCCCTCTATTGTTAATTTTTGTGGCTTTATATTATTATTGTTAGGTCGGCTGGGTTATATTGTGACTCCTTAGACTCCTATATATAGAAAGGAGGTTTTGTCATTTGAATCATCAAAGAACTGTTCATTTATGTAATGTAAAGGAGGTTTCCCCCTCGAAGAGGCTGCATTTTAAGGCGTTGATCTATCTTTTCTATCTTTTGCTTGAGTTGGTTTCATAACATCCTTTATGCATTCTGCCCCAGAAATTATGCAAAATTATGGCCCAGTGATACCTTTGTATATCTCAATCTGAGATAGATATGTAAAAAGTGAAAGAGGTTATTGTATATAAGTATGTTATTGAGATAAAATGCTTCCAGTTTCCAAAAATTCAGCTCCATATGTTCACAATAGTATCTTCAAATAGATGTCAAAAACAGGACTTTGCACAGTCCAAAAAATAGGTTGTGAAGATATACAAGTATCCCCCGTTTTCTAATTCCTGTGTAAAACGTGAGATATGTTTATGTAGATTGGCCTGTTAAGAACACAAACCTCCTTCAGTTTCACATAATTCATATTGGATTGGCCACAATAGTTGCTGCCAAAATATGACTTAAACAGGAAATGTTCTCGAAAATGTACCATTCCTGCTTTGATTTCATCTAACTTCACTTTGATTTCATCTAACTTCACTTTGATTTTTCACTCTGATACACTTTTACTGATACTCTTTCATCTGATACATTTTTGCTTTGATGACCTATCAATATATTTTACTATGTTTTTACTTTTACTGTACATCATAACTTTCTACTATGTATTTCAACAATAAATTATTTAGTTTTTTATATGTATCAACATATGGTAGTGGATATTGATCAACTTTCTGTATGTTTGATCTGTTTTTATTTTGACTGTATGCTCTATCTGGTTCCTCTGTTTTGACAGTCAAGGTTTCTTTGTGAATGATTTCTTCTTTGTTCTGTGTATAATTGTCTTCTTATTATTAATATAGGCTTTTGAATAGATTTCCTTTCGACTCTTGGAGTAAACAAGTTTTGTGACTAGTATCAAAATTTTTTATCCAAGCTCTGGTCTTCTGCTAATTACCTACAAAATACGACAATTTGTTTAGAAAACACAGGTTGGTAGGGAGGTGATAAATGGCTTTTTCTTAGCTAAGAGGTCTGTGGACAGAGTCTTGAGCATGTTGGGGAGGTAATCGGAGGTCAAATTCTATCGCAGAGGCTCATGGTGGTGCCGGAAGGGTTTGATAGGTTTTGCTGTGTAGACGCGCGAAAGAGCAAAAAATGAGGGTTTTCATGTTTTTAATGGGAAACAGTTAACTTTTTAAATTTGGCATTGGATTTCATATGAACAGTGAGCAGTTATCGGGCTTGGAGGGGAGGTGGTTTTCCCAACCATCGCACCGCTTTTGTGGTGAGGGTGGTATTTAGGAGGTGTCACCCGATCAACTTCTGCGTTCGACACGTATCAGTTGGGGGGTCAGGGAAAACCGCCTTATCGGGCAGGTAAAGGGCAGACCTCGGGTCGAGCCGTTATGGATATGAGTCGTAGGATGAGGGGGAGGAGATCATACAGGACTCAGACAATGAAGTTGCACATCATATTAAACAAAAAGTTATCGGGGAGGCCCATATATCTAATCACGGGTGGTATAGGATAAAGTTAGTTCTTAATCTCATCGAGGGTGCATTAACATAGGCTTAATGATTGGGCATGGTTTTAATTTATTTTGTGGGATAATGGGGTATTTTTATAGTTTATAATTAAACTAAGGGGTCGGGTTACTTTATATTTAGGAGTTAAATATATACGGGCCAATGGGTTTTTCGGGAATATATTTAACAAAATTAATAAATTAATGTGAGGGGTAATGAGTGGAAGGGGTATTGTACTTGTGCATATAACATATTTATGCGCTTTTGATACATTTAATACTTAGGATAAGTGTATTTAGGGGGTATTTGCATGAAATATGTTTATCATGAGGTTTTTACCTTTTTCCTAGGTAAAATGATTACACCTTAGGCAAAGGGGCCAATGGGGTATTTTTATAGTTTATAATTAAACTAAGGGGTGGGGTTACTTTATATTTAGGAGTTAAATATATACGGGCCAATGGGTTTTTCGGGAATATATTTAACAAAATTAATAAATTAATATGAGGGGTAATGAGTGGAAGGGGTATTGTACTTGTGCATATAACATATTCATGCGCTTTTGATACATTTAATACTTAGGATAAGTGTATTTAGGGGATATTTGCATGAAATATGTTTATCATGAGGTTTTTACCTTTTTCCTAGGCAAAATGATTACACCTTAGGAAAATGGGTTTTGTGAGGGGGATGAAACAAATTGCTAGGGAACTTGACATCTTTGATCCTTAAGTCGTCAAGCCGAGGTTCCGGTCCCACCAAAAGTCAGAGAAATGTTCTGAGCCTCTTTGACCTAAAGGACTATAGGTATTAATATTTTTATTATGAAGGGGAAATTAGTAAGTGTTATAGGGGTTAGAATGAATGATGGGGAATTAATCATTTTGAATTGGTGAACCATTGCTTTTGCCTTTATAAAGTGCTCAATGTACATTTAAACATATGTTTAAAGCATAAGGATGTGTCTTCATCAAGCGACCTTTGTAATGATGCAACCTTTCTACTACTTACCCATTCACCTACCCTACCATTTTTTTTCTTTTATTTGGGTGCATTTAGACTAGAAAACCCTTAATAATCTTTTTTCTTTTACAAATCAAACTATCTAATTCTAACTTTATAACATCCAAGGGCTCAGTTTAAACTATTGATCTCCTTTTATTATCTCTACCTATCCAATGATGTGCCAAGATTAAATTGTTTGGTTAGATTTTATTCTCTAACTATAAATAGTAAACTAAAAGCATGAAATAGCCAAGATTAAACTATTTAACTATCATGGATTGTGGCATTATTATCAAGCTGCACACAATGATTATTGTGCATAAAATTAAATAGTAGTGGAATTTAGGCTTTCACACTTTCATGGTCTTTTTTTTTGGGTTCATTTATTCTCATTTTTTGACCTTTTATTCTTGTTTTTGTCGTTTGATTTTTCTTTCCGGACACACCCTCTTTACATTTTTTAATCTATTTACTATAAACTACTTTTGTAGAAAGAAAAGGTATATGCAATATTACAAGGCTTCAACACCACCAAGTCAATAGTATGACTCCCTATCACTATAGGACTCTAACATGGTCTAGAACTATGGGAGTCTAAGGTAAAACATAGTGGAATTTTGGAAAAGTTCTTTGTGTCTCGACTAAGTTGCAATTTTTCAAAATGATTAAAATGTAAAGAAATAGTTGTTTAATGAATGCGTTGTCCTAATAAGATTGGATGATTGGGAGTAAAAATCATATTGAAACTTAAAAAATGTATGGTTTCTAAAAATAAATCAACAAAGTGATAAAGTTAAAAGATAATAAAAATAAAAGCATTTGAAATGTGCAGTGTGAGGACATCTAGGGTTTTGAGATTTTTGGGCATGAAATTAATGAAAAATGCTTAATCATCGAGATATCCAGATATCTAGATCTGGATGCTTAAAAAGTTAAAAAAAATCATCCAAATGTTTGGATTTTTTTTTAATAATATTTTTATAATGTTTTTTTTAAAGAAAAAAAAAATAAATCAAAGATGGTTTATTTTGCAATGAAAACTTTAAAGTGTAAAACATGAAACATTTAGAAAAGTACCTTTTTTTATTTTTATTTTTAATATTGGTGGCCACCTGCCTATTCCACTTGGACCCCCATCATTATTTCTTTCAGTTTTTCAGTTTCCTTATTTGTAACACAATTTACTATTTTTGGCAGTTTTTCGGGTCTTGAACTTCCGTAGTCGTTTTGAGGCCCTAAACGACGTTTTTTAGGAAACCTAAGACCAACATGGGTGTTTTCAAGATTAATACTCTCTGCTGATAGAGACGATCCCTCTAGCCCAATCAGTGGGTCTATCCATTGAAAGGACAATCAACTAGACATATTCCTATATTATAACTGAAAAATAGAACAAGAGAGATGGCCTAACTTGCTATGATGCTATTCTAATTTCCTTTGTTGAGATCCTCAAATCGCTTGTGTCACAGATTCATTCCTACTTCTTTCAGTGCTTATGTACCTGCAAAAGTATCCAGGAGACAACAAAGCATATCAATAGAAAATCCAATAATAACCTACTTAGTTGATCAAGGAATGCCAAGAAAATACATACATGAACATATATATTTGGAAGATGAACTTGTAGTTGTATTATTATTTAAAGAATAAAGGGGAAGAAGATGAACCTGAAGATCTAGAGGAGGAGGAGCACCTCTTCCACTCCCATATGTGGGTAAAGGGCTCCCCAGTACAGTTCATTGTTGGCAGCGGGATCCAAAAGAACCTCATTTCGGCAGAGCTCATGAATCAGTTGGGCTTATTAACCATAGCACACCCATAACCATACACCATCGGGTGGCTTCACCAACAAAGGGATCCTCACGCCAGCCAGTAGAGCCACCTCCCATACAACATCAATCCCTTCATGGATGAGGTATTGTGTGACGTTTGTCCCATTGATGTTTTTGATGTATTATTAGGCCAACCATACTTGTGGAAGAGACATGTTGTGTATGATTCAAGGCCTTGCGTTGTTATTGTTACTTTGGGAAATAAGTTGTACAGGATACTGGAGGCAGCATCGCCTACCGCGATCTCTTTGGTTACTGCAAAACAATGCAGTAAGCTCATTTCCAAAATCGGGAAATTTCTTTTCCTGGTGATATGCCCTTAGGGAAAGAAGAAGACAGTGGCCATTACCTCCAGACAATGCCCCTCCGCACGACAACAACAGATGGAGAAGGCCATGGAGGAGTACAAGGACATCTTCACCTCCCTAGCAGGGGTGTCTCTTCACTGTCAGGTCAAGCACTCCATCGATCTAACCCCAGGTGTGTCGTTTCCCAATGGGCCAATCTATCGGTGCTCCATTCTAGATAATGAAGAAATCAAGAGGCAGATTCAGGAGCTGCTATAGAAAGGTCACATCTGACCAAGTTCATCGCCCTGCGGGAGCCCGATCGTGTTGGTACAAAAGAAGGATGGGACTTAGAGACTCTGTATTGACTATCGGGCATTGAACAAGATCACTGTCTGGAATAGGTACCCAATCCCAAGGATTGATGACCTTCTGAACCAACTGAAGGGGGGGTAATATTTTAGCAAGATCAACTTGAAGTCTGGATATCACCAGGTACCTATCGAACCCTCCGATGTGTGGATGACTACCTTCAAATCCAAGGAGGGAATTTTTGAATGGCTGGTTATGCTTTTCGGGTTGACGAATTCCCCTGCAACCTTAATGGGGTTGATGGACGACATCTTGCGGCCATTCACCAATTCATTTGTAGTGGTATACTTGGATGGCATCTTGATCTTCATCCAGAGTTGCGAAGAGCACCTCCACCACATTCGATGGGTTCTCCAAACACTGTGGCAACACAAGCTATGTGCGAATTTGGAGAAATGCACTTTTGAACCACATTTAGTATCTTGGATCCAGCCAAGATCTAAGTCGTTTGGGATTGGCCAGCCCCAACCACTCTAATAGAGCTCCACAACTTTCTGGGTCTTGCCAATTTTGTGCCCAGGTTCACATTGGGATTCTCTCATATCACTTGGCCCTTGAATCAAGTCACCAAGGGAGGAGCGAAAGAAAAATTATTTTGTTACGAATCTCAACAGAAGGCATTCACAGAGTTGAAACATCGCCTCTTCTTCGCACCAGTGCTCACTTTACTAGACTTGCAACAGCCATTTGAGATCGAGACATATGCCTTTGACTATGCTATTGGGGAATTCCTAACTCAACAGGGGCATCCAGTGGCATATCACAGTGAAACATAGTCAGGAAGTATCCTACTTATGAAAAAGGGATGCATTCCATTGTGCAGGCCTACCCACAATGGAAGCATTACATTTTAGGGAAGGAAATGGTCATCCACACAGACCACTGGCCCTTGTAGCTCATACATACTCAAGGGAAGTTTCAAAATGATCACCATCATAAGTGGTCCACATACCTACAAAGTTCCATTTGAATATCAAGTATAAGAAGGGCAGTACCAATAATGTTGCAGACTGCCTCAACCAACCACCAATTCATCTCATGTCCAATCTGAAGTTGATAAGGAAAACATATTCATTGAGAACATCCAACATATCTTCCAGCAAGTCCACGACATTATGGAGAAACCAAATGCCAAGTACAAGCAACGACATGATCAACATCGGGTGCCGCACAAGTTTCAGGTGGGTGACAAAGTCTGGTTGCATTTGCAAAAGGAACGCCTTACTAGAGCATATTAGAAAATCAGACCACTTCGATATGGTCGTTACACCATTACCAAGGCTGTGGGAGATAATGAATTTGAGCTCAACATTCCCCCATTCCTTGGCCTGCACCCAATGTTCAATTTGGACCACCTTCGACCATACTTTCCACCATTGTTAGACGCATCATACATTGCAGAACAACTCACACCTACATAGTTAAATCCAGACTGCATGGAACAAGCCACAACTTATTGAATCATGGACATGTAGATCAAGAACACCCAATAGCAAAGGATCCAACTATATCAAGTTGTCAAAGCAGGCCAACTCCTTCACCAGGGCAAGTGGCTCACCAAGGACCAAGTTCAGCACAAGTTTCCTCATCTCATGGAGGAACTCAACACAATGGGGACCATTGCTTCCTAAGGGGGAAGGAATGATCCAGGTGTATATTGGCAGACACCCGCCTATTCCACTTGGGACCCCACCATTATTTCTTTCATTTTTTTAGTTTCCTTATTTGTAGCACAATTTACTATTTTTGGCGGTTTTTCAGATCTTGAACTTCCGGAGCCGTTTTGATGCCCTATACAACGTTTTTTGGGAAAATTTGGACTAGCATTAGACCAATGTTGGTCATTCACAAGTTGTGTTCCTCGGATATATCTTTCTAACGAGGTATTGTGCACGTCAAACAAAGATTGTATGCCAAAGTTATGGCCCCAGGAAATTGATGTACCAATTTACCCAAACGAGACCCATAGTTTAGTGCTTCATCTCCTAGGGTTAGGTTTTTGGAAGTTTAGGGTTTTCCATTGTTTCTCAATAATAAATAGGCTTGTTAGCCTCATTGTAACACAGTTCAGAGGCATGTAGCCACCACATCTCTTCTCAGAGATAAGCTATCATCGCTAGAGCTAGTCTTATTTCCATCCTGTTTGTAAGCATATTTCAGTATTTGATATTAATGAAATAAAGTGTTGTATCTACTACATCTTTGTATTTATGGTTATATCTATAATTTTTGTCATTCCTAACTAAATCCAAATCAGTCTTCAGTGTTCATTTTTATTTGATGATATCTTGAACAAAGATCCAACTTGATCAAGTAAATTGCTCCATGTAGTTCATCCAATAATTCATCAATGACATGAATGGGAAATTTATCTTTAATAGTGATCTTGTTGATCTCCCTATAATCCAGACACATCCGCCATGATCCATCTTTCTTGTGCACCAATACTACTCGAGTAGAGAAAGAAATTTGAGTAGGTTGAATTATACCAGCCTCTAGCATTTCTGCAACCATACGTTCAATTTCACTCTTTTGGGAATAGGGATATCTGTAAGGCCTGGTGTTTGGAGGAATACTTCCTAGAATCAAATGAATAGCATGATCATGATCACGAATAGGTGGGAGGCATTTGGGAGTCTCAAATACCTTGGAATAATTGTCCAAGACTTTTTGGAGGTCTAGAGAAATAGATGATTTCAATGTTTAAGCCTCTAGTGAACACAATTGTGCAATTATGTCCCGTTGTTCTTTCTTTAGAAGTGTTTTCATGCCGTTAGAGCTGATTATCTTTCCTATTTTCCCTATGATACCCCTTAATTCAACTTCCTTTCCTTCCCAAAAAAATTCAAGAAAATTTCTTGAAAATTAAAAGCTATATTACCCAAAGATTATAACCATTGGACTCCTAGTATAGCATCAACACCACCCATTGGAATGGAAAGCATTGGACTATTCAATACATATTCTCCCATGGATATCTTGATATTATGGTACTTTCCTGAGCAATTTTTGGTTCCTCCATTTTCAACCATCACTTGACACTCTGGTGTTGGATATAGGAAGCAATTTAATTCATGGGCTATCTTACAATGAATAAAATTATGGGTACTACCCAAATCAATCAACACTATTACCTTTTTCTTCCTGATATGTCCTTATCTTGAGAGTTTGACGAGTGGTAATTCCTTCCAACACATTACAAGATATGTTCGGATTCATTTCTTATTTCTATGGGGTTGGTTCCTGATGTATATCCCCTTCTTTTGGCATTTCTTGTCCCTTTTCTTCCTCCTCTTCACAATGAATGTAAAATATTTTTTTCTCAGTACGCTTATGAACTTTAATGTATTTAATATCACAACTGTAACTATAAAAAAGCCCTTTTGATCTGTTTTTCTTCCAATTGTTGTGGTGTCAACCTTGTAGGTTGTGGAAGGCTAAGAGAAACCACACTTCTATCTTTATAGTGGAAGGCTAAGAGAAACCACACTTCTATCTTTATAGTTGTGAGTGGTAGGCTTCCTTGTTCCCATAATTCTTTCATTTTCTCTTGCCACCTGAATACCTTCTCCAATGAATCAGGTTCCCAAAGGCAAACCTCATGTTGGATGTTATCCTTTAGAATCCCTATGAAGACATCAATACTTTTCTCCTCTGGATTATCATTGACCCTTATATTCAATTTTTGGAAGTCCTCAATGTGCTCCACTATTGAACCCTTTTGTTTGAGATTTATCAATTGGCTAAAGAAGGTGTTTCTCTTTGTATCTTCATAATGTGTTATCATTTCCTTCGTAAAAATTGACCAAGTGACAATTTTTTTACGAGAGAAAAGCCATAGATACCATTGTTACACAGTAAAATGTCACTGTCACCCTGTCAGTCTCCCTACTGTGTCATAAAATCACATTCACCTTGCTTATGCTCTCTGAAATGGCTAAAAACCCTATTTGCCTAAGTTTATTGAATCATCGCGTCCGTTTCTAAAATAACCGCGCTGACTGGCGGAGGATAATGTAACTTCTGCGTTGCCAGCGCGGAAGCACACGTGTTTTCCGCGCTGGTCGAATTTCCCAAACAGCGCGCCCTCCGTTTGTATCATTACACGCTGACCAGACCTCTTCAATAGTTGATTTGTGATGCCAGCGCGCCAGCCTAGTTTTTCGCCCGCGCTGATCCTGTTTAGGCGAGTTTGTTCTAACAGCCAGCCTTCCAGATGACTCCAGACTTGGCTGTTAGCATTGTAAAGATCGCCATCCTTTCTCTGGCATGTCTGTTTGACTGATCATCCACCTTTCTTGGGGGAAAGCTCATCCTTTAACTATTCATGGAGAATCCTTCTCCTTTATAAGCCTCCTCCATTGCGCATGAGCAACTAGTTTTGAACATATAGACTTTGATTGAGGAATTCTTAGTGCGTTAGTGTTGTTCTTTGTAGGCATTTGGTGTGTTGTGTGAGGATTGCTTTAGAGCTTGAGGAAGGTTATAAGTTTGTTGCCTTGTATGTGAGAGAGAGACCTCTTTGACTTGGGAGATCCACTTCAAAGGTGAATGCTTGGAAGACATTCTGGCTGGACCCTCTAGAGAAGGACCCAGCGTCAGGACTTTGGTTGTACCTTACTCTATTTTCTGATTAATAAAGATAGATGACTACTGTTATGGTTCCATTTCCATTTGTCCTATGAATGATTAATGTGAATTGTATCTTTCTTGACTGATACATAGTTGTTGTTAGTAGATTTTACGCTTGTGTTTGTTCTCTCTTTGCTTGTGCAGGTGTCTGTCTGCGAGGATAGTGGAGGGCTGTGATCGGCTGGAGCGAAGGAGCGAGAGGATCATCTCTTCGTCAAACATAGCGTTGGAATCCAAGTAGGTTTCATTTACCCACTTGTTAATTACAACTAGGAACCTGCAGAGTTGCATTGTTTGATTGTTGCTAGACCCCTTTTGGGCTAGTAGGGATCGCCTCTATCCGTAGAGGGAATTTACCTCTCCAACAATTTGGCGACTCCGCTGGGGATAGTAGAGGACTGTGATCGGTTGGAGCGAAGGAGCGAGAGGATCATCTCTTCGTCAAACATAACGTTGGAATCCAAGTAGGTTTCGTTTACCCACTTGTTAATTACAACTAGGAACTTGCAGAGTAGCACTGTTTGATTGTTGCTAGACCCCTTTTGGGCTAGTAGGGATCGCCTCTATCCATAGAGGGGATTTACCTCTCCAACAATTTGGCGACTCCACTAGGGAATGCTTGCTTGTCTCTTTGTAGTCCACCCTTGTTTTGATTTGGTTATTGCTTCTTTGTCAAAGTTTGGGGATTGATTTGTTGTTGATTTGTTTCCTGGTTCATCCTGGGAACTGATTTAATTGCCTTGAGAGCCTGTTGTCTGGGTTTGGGGGTGTTTGGTTCGATTTTATTTGTTTTTTAGCCTCAGCGTGTTTTATTTCATAACAGGTGCGCTGACATCGCACAGTGTCTTCTTTGTCTTTTTGTCATCGCGTTTATACATTAAATAGTCACGCTGACCCTGTTTTCGGGACAGCGCCCTTTATCCGTGTCCTTCCCCGCTGACAGCGCAAAGTTGCTATAGGCACTTCTTTGTCATCGCTTTGTTGCTGAGGGGTCACCCGCACTGATCCTGTAAAACTCTTTTTTGTCCGAATTGGCTTCCTAAACCTCTTGGTTTGGCTGTCCCCTGCCTTTTCCACTTGGCTTGTGACTTGTTTATCTTGTTTAAGGTGTAACTCGCTTGCTTGCGAGGCCTCGTTCCGCGAGGGTTCGTTTATCGCTTGTTTTCAGTTTCTACAAAGCCTTCCTTTTTGCTCTTGTTGCTTGGTTTGCGTTTCGTCTTGACTTTTGCGATTACTGAAGTGTGTCGAATTATCGCTTGTCTGGTTTTGGACTCTCATCCTTCGGGTGTTTGCTTTTCTCCACTGATTTCACACTCAGACCCTAGGGCATCTAGTGGCCATGTGTGTCTAGCCTCCCGTTCGGGATCTTGTGTTCTTGGTTGACTAGCCAACTTCGTTTTTGTTTTCACATTCGTTTGGTGATTGTTGAAAGTGTTTGTTTGTGTTGCAAGTAATTTGCTTTCCTCCTTTGAATTCCTTGGTGTCTCGTTGAGCTTAGATCACATAGCTCATAAGCCTTTGTTTTCCTTTGATTTGGGAAACTGGTTTTTTAGTGACTTGGGAATTGTCTTGTGTGTGCATTGAGTGATTTTAGTTCTTTCACTTAGTGTTGCTATCTCTCTAATTCATTTTAAAAGCACTTTTATGTCATTGAAAAGTAAAGAAAACTAGTGTCTTTTGCATTTAATAGTTGAAAGGAAAAGATCATTTCGTTGTTTTGTACTTTCAAGAGAAAAGTTTCATTTCCTTGCTGTTAGTTGCATTAGGTTGCGTGATTGCTTGAATTCATTTTGTTTGTTTGAAAGATTCTCAACCTTCTTATAGCCATAATTCATCGAACAAAATGATGATCTTTGGCATATAGTTGCATTTAGGTGTTTTTGAGAGATCATACGGTAGGACTTGAAACTAAAACTTAATTCAAGATCAACTGTAAAATAAACAAAATTTATCTAAAAACGCATTGGAACTTAACGTGAATATCTAGAGGTCTAGGCTAGAGACGTGTTCCGGTATCTTTAAACCTAGTAGCTTACCATTGAGTGGTTGGGTGATTCCTCCACGGTGAAACGATAAGTGCTAGTATGGATTGGGCTCCCACGTACCGTCGCGTATATATGGGGAGATGTTACACAGTAAAATGTCACCGCCATCATGCCAGTCTCCCTACTGTGTTGTGAAACCATATTCACCAATGCTCATGCTCCTCAAAATGGCTAAAAAAACCCTCTTTGCCTAAGTTAAATGAATCATCGCGTTTGTTAATTAAATAACTGCGCTGATAGGTGGAGGTTAGTGTTACTGATGTGCTGCCAGCGTGGAAGCACACGTGTTTTCCGCACTGGTCCCATTTTACGGACAGTGCACCCTCCGTTTGCCTTGTTGAGCGCTGACCAGACCTCCTCTATAGATGATCTGCGATGTCAGCACGCCAGCTCAGTGTCTCACTCGCGCTGATCCTATTTGGGCGAATTTTTTCTAACAACCAACCTTCCAGATCCCTCCAGACTTGGTTGTTAGCATTGTTGAGGTCGCCATCCTTTCTCTGGCATGTCTGTTCGACTGACCATCCAATTATCTTGGGGGAAAGCTCATCCTTTACCTATTCATGGAGGCTCCTTCTCCTTTATAAGCCTCCCCCATGGCCCATGAGCAGCTAGTTTGGAACATATAGACTTTGATTGAGGAATTCTTTGTGCATTTTAGTGCTGCTCTTTGTAGACATTTGGTGTGTTGTGTGAGGATTGCTTTGAGCTTGAGGAAGGTCATGAGCTTGTTGCCTTGTATGTGAGAGAGAGACCTCTTTGACTTGGGAGATTTGCTTCAAAAGTGAATGCTTGGAAGACATGCTGGCTGGACCCTCTAGAGAAGGACTCAGCGTCAGGACTTCGGTTGTACCTTACTCTATTTTCTGATTAATAAAGATAGATGACTACTCTTATGGTTCCATTTCCATTTGTCCTATGAATGGTTAATGCAAATTGTATCCTTCCTGACTGATACATAGTTGTTGTTAGTAGATTTTATGCTCTTGTTTGCCCTCTCTTTGCTTGTGCAGGTGTTCGTCCGCGAGGATAGCGGGGAATTGTGATCGGCTGGAGCGAAGGAGTGAGAGGATTATCTCTTCGACAAACATAGCGTTGGAATCCAAGTAGGTTGCTCTTACCCACTTGTTAATTACAACTAGGAACCTGCGGTGCAGCATTGTTTGATTGTTGCTAGACCCCTGTTGGGCTAGTAGGGATCGCCTCTATCCGTAGAGGGGATTTACCTCTCCAATAGGCAGCTTTCCCCCTTCATAGCGTAGCCTGTAGCCACGGAGATAACCTGCACGAAGTTGGCAGAGGGAACGGGCTTAGACTTGCTATGCGTTAAAACAATGCTTTCCTTTGAGGCCATGATGGTTGTTAAATAACAACTGGCGAGGAGGTGATCGGATAGTGGCTGTTGATGTCTGTGCCACTTGCCTATCTGATTGGCATAATTGTTGCGCGATGGGAGGTTGGTTGGATCTTGAAATGATTGTCGGCCTTTACTATCACCGTCACCTCCTTCGTCCTGAGCCTGCCAAGTGTGTTGAGTCCTGCCCTTCTTACGACGCCTGATTTCAAAACAGATCATGGGGGGTACGTATCTCTTGATCACCTACGTCTGACAGATATGCCTTGAGTCATTCGTCCTTCGGCTCTTGCTGGATTTAATGTAATTCGCTGAGTAAGCATGTCTAATCACCGGATACATTAAATTACTTCGTCGTTCGATCCCCCATCTCTGCCAGTATCATGTCCAGCTGAGCGAGCTGCATGCACTTTTCCTGGAGCTCTGGGCAGTCAATGTCTTTCCACCAGGGTCCCACCTTGCGTTGGGGTGTTCAATCTCGAAGTTCGCCAGGTGGTCCGTGACCGTGTTACCCTTGCGCCGGATCGCCTGAAAGGTGAGAGATTTCATTTCTTCGAGCATTTTGGCAATGTTATTAGTTACCTGAGCTAAACGCCAATGTTTCGTTACCCTGCTTGTTGGCGTGCCTCTGTAGATTTTCCTGGCTGCTGTGATGGCAACTTCTGAGTCACCTTCGATTACTGCATTGCTTGTTCTGTTCAAGTTGAGAATTCTTAAGCCTTTTTCTAGAACAGCGAATTCCATCTCGTTGTTGGTACCTTCTCCCAGTGCTTGACTGTAAATGTATAGAATTTCCCCTTTGTGGTTTCTAATGACTCCTCCTATACCTGCTAGTCTGGGATTACCTCGTGAGGCGCTGTTGAAGTTTAACTTTAGGAAGCCAACAGGGGGCCTGTGCCATCCAAGTGGTCCCGTTCGAGGTTCTTGCTGGCTGCTTGTGGTTGATATGCTGTGCCCATTATCCAACTTGAATATTTTCAGAATATGCTTGTCTCTGGCTGAGAGTTGGCTGTCGGGAATTGCGCTACATTTTTCCAGGATCAGCTGGCGAATGTTTTCAGTTAAGGTGAGTTGCGAAAACTCTAAATTCCTCTAATCATTTTGAAAAATTCGCCTATTCCTTTCCTTCCAAATGGTCCAAGTTAAGAAAGCTGGCAGGACTTTCCAAATGCTGTTAATTCTGAGATTGTTAGAGTAGTCACTAGGCCAATGCAAAATAGTATTTTGGATGGAGTCTTTGTCTCTGTTGTTTTGTTGCATGGTAGTTTCTATCCATTTCCATAAGTACTCTGCCCATTCGCAAGTATTGAACAGATGATTTATGATTTCTTCTGCTGCTCTGCAAAGGGGACATATAGAGGGACCAGAGAATCCTTTTTTGCGTAAGTTTTCCCAGGTAAGGGTTTTTCCTTGCATGAGGAGCCAAAGGAAGGTCTTTATTTTAGGACAGAAATGGGTGTCCCAAACCTTGATGCTCTAGGGCATGACCTCCCCGTGTTCATAATGCTCTAGCTGTTCCCTTGCTTCTTTGAGGGTGAAATTGTCGCTACCTTTCATTCCCCATCTTAGCTTGTCCCTTTCTGTGGATGTTCTTATCTTTCTTTTGTTTAGAGTGCTTAGTAGGTTCCTTGTGTTGTCATTTCCTGCTGTTGAGTTTCCCGTGTTAAGGGGTGACCATTCCCTCCAGTCCTGCGCGCTGTTCCCATGGCTCCAGTACTGATGGACCTTGTAATTGCTCCTTCTCTGACATTCCCTTTCGAAATTCTCCAGTTTTGGAGTAGCAAGGTGAGGTAATTACTGCCAAGCGTCCTCCCAAAAGAACGTTGTTTCCCCGTTGCAGATTTCCCAGAAGCTATGGTCTTGAATTATGTTGCGGTTCCGTCTAGCTAAATTCCAAATGGGAGACCCTTCTGGCACGTCCTACAACCTAATTAGGTCTTGTTCACTGCAATCTAGAGTGTATTTCTCCTTCCAGTGCCTGGCCGAAGGTAGAGTGGGTTCTTTTAACCAACGCCACCATAGCTTAGCTCCACAAGTCATGTTGATGGTGTGGGGGTCTATTAAATTTAGGCCTCCTGCTGCTTTTGATTTACAGAGTTTGTTCTAGGCCACCAAAGCCCATTTCTTTTTTTCCGAATTGCCTTTCCATATGAATGATCTCTGGATGGTTCTTATCTTGTTAAGGATGACTTGAGGGGCAGGCAGGATGGACAGCATGTATTGTGGGATAACTTGAAGGATTGCCTTAGTTAGGACTAATCAGCCTGCAAAGTTGAGGGCTCTGTGAGTCCAATGTCTACATTTGTTCTCCAATTTTGCCAGAATTTTTTCCCAGTGATGTTTTTGCCAAGGTTTGGACATTAGAGGGGCGCCCAGATACTTAGAGGGTAAATTTCCCCGTCTAAATCCAAGAATATTTGGAAGATGTTTCTGGATTGCAAGATGAGTTTTAAAGAAAAAAATTATAGATTTAGCATGGTTAATGTCCATGCCTGACGCTTTGCTGAATAGGATTAGGATATTTTTGAATGCCATGGCTTCTTTCATCGTGGGGGTGTCGTGCAGCATAGTGTCGTCCACGAACTGTTGGTGCGTAGTTGCAGGGATAGATTGCAGGGGATGAAGTCCTCGAATATTGCCTTCTTCTTTTGCTTTACAGATGAGTCGACTTAGACCTTCCATGAGGATCACGAAAAGGAAAGGGGAGAGAGGGTCTCCTTGCCGGATGCCCCGGGAGGGGGAGAAGGGTTCCGAGGGGGAGCTGTTACAGAGTAAAATGTCACTGTCACCTTGTCAGTCTCCCTACTGTGTTATAAAATCAAATCCATCATGCTCATGCTCTCTCAAATGGCCAAAAAACCCTCTTTGCCTAAGTTTATTGGATCATCGCGACTGTTATTAAAATAACCGCGATGACTGGCGGATGATAGTGTAACTGGTGCGCTGCCAGCGTGGAAGCACACGTGTTTTCCGCGCTGGTCGAATTTCATAAACAGCGCGCCCTCCGCCTGTATAAGTTCGCGCTGACCAGACCTCTTCTGTAATTGAGATGCGATGCCAGCGCGCCAACCCAGTTTTGCACCCGCGCTGATCCTGTTTAGGCGAGTTTGTTCTAACAGCAAGCCTTCCAGATGACTCCAGACTTGGCTGTTAGCTTTGTAAAGGTCGTCATCCTTTCTCTGGCATGTCTTTTCGCCTGGTCACCCACTTTTCTTGGGGGAAAGCTCATCCTTTCACTATTCATGGAGAATCATTCTCCTATATAAGCCTCCACTATTTCCATGAGCAGCTAGTTTGGAACATATAGACTTTGACATAGAGGAATTCTTAGTGCATTAGTGTTGCTCTTTGTAGGCATTTGGTGTGTTGTGTGAGGATAGCTATAGAGCTTGAGGAAGGTTATGAGTTTGTTGCCTTGTATGTGAGAGAGAGACCTCTTTGACTTGGGAGATCTACTTCAAAGGTGAATGCTTATGAGACATGCTGGCTGGACCCTCTAGAGAAGGACTCAGCGTCAGAACTTTGGTTGTACCTTACTCTATTTCTGATTAATAAAGATAGATGACTACTGTTATGGTTCCATTCTCATTTGTCTTATGAATGATTAATGTGAATTACATCCTTTCTGACTGATGTATAGTTGTTTTTAGTAGATTTTACACTTGTGTTTGTTCTCTCTTTGCTTGTGCAGGTGTCCGCCCGTGAAGATAGTGGAGAATTGTGATCGACTGGAGCGAAGGAGTGAGAGGACCATCTCTTCGTCAAACATAGCGCTGGAATCCAAGTAGGTGTTATTTACCCACTTGTTAATTACAACTAGGAACTTACAGAGTAGCATTGATTGTTTGTTGCTAGACCCCTTTTGGGCTAGTAGGGATCGCCTCTATCCGTAGAGGGGATTTACCTCTCCAACAATTTGGTGACTCCGCTGGGGAGCTTGCTTGTCTCTTTGTGGTTCATCCTTGTTTTTGGATTTGATTATTGCTTTCTTGTCAAGGATTGGGGATCAGTTTGTTGTTGATTGGTTTCCTGGTTTGTCCTGGGAACTGCTTTAATTGTCTTGAAAGCCTCTTGCCTTGGTTTAGGGATTTTTGGTTCAATCTTGTTTGTTTTTTAGCCTCAGCGCGTTTTATTTCAGAACAGTTACGCTGACATCGCACAGTTACTTCTTTGCTTTCCCTGTCATCGCGCTTATACATCTAACAGTCGCGCTGACCTTGTTTTCGGGCCAGCGCCCTTTATCCATGTCCTTTCGCGCTGACAGCACAAAGTTGCTACAGGCGTTGCCTTGTCATCGCTTTGTTGCTGAGGGGTCACCCGCGCTGATCCTGTAAAATTCTTTTTTGTCCAAATTTTCTTCCTAAACCTCTTGGTTTGGTTGTCCCCTACTTTTTCCACTTGGCTTTTGACTTGTTTTATTTTGTCTGAGCTGTGACACGCTTGCTTGCGAAGCCTTGTTCCGCGAGGGTTCATTTGTTGCTTGTTTTCGGTTTTTGCAAAGCCTTCCTTTTCGCTTTCGTTGCTTGGTTTGCATTTTGTTTCAACTTTTACGATTGCTGAAGTGTGTTGAACCATTGCTTGTCTGGTTTTGAACTCTTATCCTCCAGGTGTTCGCTTTTTTCCATTGATTTCGCACTCAAACCCTAGGGCATCTAGTGGTCGTGTGTGTCAAGCCTCCCATTTGGGATCTTGTGTTCATGGTTGGCCAGCCAACTTCGTTTTTGTTTTCACATTCGTTTCGTAATTGTTTAAAGTGTTTGATTGTGTTCCAAGTGATTTGCCTTCCTCCTTTGAATTCCTTGTCGTCTTGTTGAGCTTAGATTACATAGCTCATAAGCCCTTGTTTTCCTTTGATTTGGGAAACTGGTTTTTAGTGACTTGGGAATTGTCTTTTGTTTGCATTAAGTGATTCTAGTTCTTTTACTTAGTGTTGCTATCTCTCTAATTCATTTTAAAAGCACTTTTATGCCATTGAAAAGAAAAGCGAACTAGTGACTTTTTCATTTGATAGTTGAGAGGAAGAGAACATTTCGTTTTTTTGTGCTTTCAAAAGAAAAGTTTCATTTCCTTGCTGTTAGTTGCATTAGGTTGTGTGGTTGCTTGAATTCGTTTTGTTTGGTTGAAAGATTCTTAACCTTCTTATAGTTAGAATTCATCGAACAAAATGATGTTTTTTGGCATATAGTTGCATTTAGGTGTTTTTGAGAGATCATAAGGTAGGACTTGAAACTAAGACTTAATTCAAGATCAACCGTAAAATAAACCAAATTTATCTAAAAACGCATTGGAACTTAACGCAAATATCTAGAGGTCTAGGCTAGAGACGTGTTCTGGCGTCTTTAAACCT
>APFE031509461.1:0-104427 GCA_000404065.3 Pinus taeda | reverse complement strand
GTCATAAAATCAAATCCATCATGCTCATGCTCTCTGAAATGGCCAAAAAACCCTCTTTGCCTAAGTTTATTGGATCATCGCGACTGTTATTAAAATAACCGCGCTGACTGACGGATGATAGTGTAACTGGTGTGCTGCCAGTGCGGAACCACACGTGTTTTCCGTGCTGGTCGAATTTCATAAACAATGTGCCCTCCGCCTGTATAAGTTCGCGCTGACCAAACCTCTTCTATAATTGAGATGCGATGCCAGCGCGCCAGCCCAGTTTTGCACCCGCACTGATCCTATTTAGGCGAGTTTGCTCTAACAGCCAGCCTTCCAGATGACTCCAGACTTGGCTGTTAGCTTTGTAAAGGTTGCCATCCTTTCTCTGGCATGTCTGTTCGCCTGGTCACCCACTTTTCTTGGGGGAAAGCTCATCCTTTCACTATTCATGGAGACTCCTTCTCCTATATAAGCCTCCACTATTGCCATGAGCAGCTAGTTTGGAACATATAGACTTTGACATAGAGGAATTCTTAGTGCATTAGTGCTGCTCTTTGTAGGGATTTGGTGTGTTGTGTGAGGATTGCTATAGAGCTTGAGGATGGTTATGAGTTTGTTGCCTTCTATGTGAGAGAGAGACCTCTTTGAATTGGGAGATCTACTTCAAAGGTGAATGCTTATGAGACATGCTGGCTGGACCCTCTAGAGAAGGACTCAGTGTCAGAACTTTGGTTGTACCTTACTCTATTTCTGATTAATAAAGATAGATGACTACTGTTATGGTTCCATTCTCATTTGTCTTATGAATGATTAATGTGAATTACATCCTTTCTGACTGATGTATAGTTGTTTTTAGTAGATTTTACGCTTGTCTTTGTTCTCTCTTTGCTTGTGCAGGTGTCCGCCCGCGAAGATAGTGGAGGATTGTGATCGGCTGGAGCGAAGGAGTGAGAGGACCATCTCTTCGTCAAACATAGCGCTGGAATCCAAGTAGGTGTTCTTTACCCACTTGTTAATTACAACTAGGAACTTGGAGAGTAGCATTGATTGATTGTTGCTAGACCCCTTTTGGGCTAGTAGGGACCGCCTCTATCCGTAGAGGGATTTACCTCTCCAACAATTTTCCCAGTGATGTTTTTGCCAAGGTTTGGACGTTAGAGGGGCACCCAGATACCTAGAGGGTAAATTGCCCCGTCTAAATCCAAGAATATTTGAAAGATGTTTCTGGATTGCAAGATGAGTTTTAAAGAAAAAAATTATAGATTTAGCGTGGTTAATTTCCATACCTGACGCTTTGCTGAATAGGATTAGGATATTTTTTAATGCCATGGCTTCTTTCACCGTGGGGGTGTCATGCAGCATAGTGTCGTCCACGAACTGTTGGTGCGTAGTTGCAGGGATAGATTGCAGGGGATGAAGTCCTTGAATATTTCCTTCTTCTTTTGCTTTACTGATGAGTCGACTTAGACCTTCCATGAGGATCACAAAAAGGAAAGGGGAGAGAGGGTCTCCCTACCTGATGCCCCAGGAGGGGGAGAAGGGTTTCGAGGGGGAGCCATTGACCAAGATGGAGAAATTGGAGGATTTAATTAAAGCAAGAATCCATTTAATCCATTGATGGTCAAAGCCAAAGGCTATAAGAACTGCTTCCAGATATTGCCAGTTGACTTTATCAAATGCTTTGGAGAGATCTAACTGCATTAACATACCTGCTATCTTCCTGTTCTGAAGAGTGTGCACCATATGTTGAGCTAAGAGGATGTTGTCCAAGATTTGTCTGCCCTCCACATATCCGGACTATTCTTCCGAAATTAGATTGTGAAGAATAGACTTGAGTCTATTGGCTATACCCTTGGAGATGATCTTGTAGATCACATTACAAAGAGCTATAGGTATAAATTTCTCAGGAGTGTTAGAATCCTCTTCCTTTGGGACTAGAGCTAGGAAGGTGGAGTTGAGCGATTTGAGAATGGTGCACGAGCGCCTTGAATCTTCAACAACTTCCGAGACCTCTGTTTTGATGGTGGGCCAGCACGCTTTGTAGAAGTTTATGGTGAAGCCATCTGGTCCTGGAGGCTTGTCATTTGGCATGCTTTTAACGGCCTCCTCCACTTCCTCCATTGAGACTTATCTGAGAAGAGCAAGATTTTGCTCAGTAGTTATGATGCTGGAAATGGCCTGAGCCAGAGACTCTATTTCCTCTGTTCTTTCATCCTGCGTCTCCTGAGGAATGTGTTTGAAATGCCTGGTGAGTAGAGAAGATATGTCCTTATGATTTTGCAAAGTTTCTCCTGCTTCATTTTTGAGTTTGAGGATTTTATTTTCACTTCTGTAGTCTAAAGTGGACCTATGGAAAAACTTTGTATTTAGCTCTCCTTCTTTAAGCCACTGGACTCTGGATTTCTGTCTCCAGAGTGTTTCTTCCTGTTGACAACGGAGTTTCCATTGAACTATCAGATCTTTTTCCTGCTCTTTGGAGACTTCACTAATATTCCCCGAGGTCCAGCTTTTGTGAATATGCTCAAGCTTGCTCTCTATTATGGATTTTTCCTGAAAGATATTTCCGAATTATGTTGCATTCCATTGCTCGATTTTGCTTTTAATGTCTTTTAGTTTTCTTTGGAGCTTGAACATTCTGGTTCCTTGTATGTTCAGTGGTTCACACCACCACTTCTCCAGCATTTTAACAAAGTTAGGGTGCTGCAATCAGAACTTTTTGAATCAGAATGGCTTGTTTCTAGGAGTGCCTAGGAAGGCAGCTTCTAATGAGATAAGCCAGTGATCCGATCCTCCACTAGGAAGAATGTTAGAGTCCACTATGATGCCTTCTAGAATGATGCTTTCTGAAGTGAGAAATCTATCCAATCGAGAAGCTATAAGTTTCTCTCCTCCTCGTCTATTGTTCTAGGTGAAGGAGCTAGTTTTTGGCAGGATGTCTACTAGTTTTACATTTTCAATAAATTCTGCAAAGAGCTCCGCATCCCTGTTTAGCCTTCTTGTTCCTCCTTTTTTCTCCAAGAGAGAGGTTATCATGTTGAAATCACCTCCCATAATGATCTTCGAGGTGAGATGTCTTAGTTGTAGATTCATGAGTGAATTAAGGAAATGAAATTTCTCTTCTAATTGTTGAGGTCCATAGACATTTATGCATAAATAAGTTTCAGAGTTACCTATTACTTGAATCTCCATGGCAATGTAGGATCTGGCGGCCTCCATTGAAAGGACACTCACTACTCTGGTGTCCCAGAGAGTGGTGATGCCTCCCTCCCATCTTTGATTGGCTACTTTTATGAAGTCAATAGGTTTGCCTAATTTTTTGCTGATGTTTGCCATGTGAGTAGTGGCACATTTGGTTTCTTGTATGAACATGATGTCCGGATTTTATTTTTGGAACTTCCTTTGGAGAAGTCTTTGATTTGCTAAGTTGTTGAGCCCTCTTGCATTCCATGAGACATTTTCATTTATAACCAGGATTGTTAATGGTAGGATGGGAAGGCATTGAGTACCTTCATTTTGCCTGAGTTTAGCATTAGGATCCCTAGATCATGTAGCACCTCACTGTTTGTTCTTTGTCCCCTTTTATTTTTTTTCTTGAGGCCAGTTGGATTGAGGGAGATGCTTTTGGAATGATTTCCTGTGCCTATTGCAATGCCTAATCTCCTATTTTTATTGTCTAGTTCCGCCTTCTGTCTTGCTATGAATAGATCACTGATATTTCTTAATTCCTCTTCTGGGATGTTATCTAGTCCTTGAGCTTTCCAGTTTTCCTCTATGACTGGAAGATTTACCCCTGCCTTCTCTAAGGCTTCATTGAGATCCATCTTGTCACTTCCCCCATCACTGGTTAGCACTTCCGTGTCTTCGTCTTGGGTTCCTACATGCTCGTGCCTGTGGGCCTTGGAACCGAGTGGATCTTCCTCCCTTTCCTTCCTGATATGGTCTGGCTGGTTCTTTTGCTTCTCAATTCTCTGCTCTTCCACATTTGTTTCTGTAGTGTCTGTCTCTGTTTCCAGTACACTGAAAGTGTTGTTGGTGTTGCTTGGTACTGCCCCTATTCTGTTTGATCATCTTCTGTTGGCTCTTTGTCTTGCTTTTGGTTTTGTAAAGATTTCCTTTCTCCGTGCTTCTGGCGTGGATTTGAGAGCTTCTTCAATTCTGTTTAGAGGACAGTCTCTTACAAGGTGACCGTGTTCGTGACACTTTCTGCATCGGAATGGGATTTGTTCATAGTCAATGGCTTGAAAGTAGTCTTCATCTCTAAACTCCAACCATATGCCCTCATCAAGGGCTCCTAAAACGTCCAACTCCACACAAATTCTGGCACATGAGGTGTATCGTCACTGAATAGTTGCTTCAAAGGCTTTAATAAAGGTACCTAGCATGTCTCCAATTTGTTTGAGGGTTGCTAAGACCCAACAATCTATGGGAAGGGAGAAAATTTGGATCAATACTGGAACTTGTGTGAAGGTTTCTTTTTCTGGGACAAAATTTATTTTCCAGGGTCTCATGTAGAGACCCGCAGAAGCAAAAAAATAGTGACCTCCATCAAAAACCCTATCCTTATCCTCTAAGTTTGTAAAGACAACAATAAAGAAACCTTTTGCTCCTAGGTGTAGTTTGATATCACCTTTGGGTTTCCAGTGTTGTTTGATCCATTGGCAGAGGGCGCGCTCCGTTGGCCACAGTCCCATGAACTTGCATATGACTGCATATTCTGACATATGCTTGCGATGGGCTTGTATCTCCGGATCTCTGTAGACTACTCTGAGGGTTTCTTTTTTCTTTGGTTTGCAAGCTCCTTGCGTAGCTTTGTTGGTTCTGGGAGTGGAGGATGGCCGTTTGTCCCTCTCTTCTCTCTTCTGTCTCTCTTCATCTTGCTCTTATTCTTCCTCTGTTTGGGCATTTATTAATCCTGTGATCCTCTGATCTGCATCTGCACTGTTGTTCCTGTCTTCCTTTTCATTAGTTACTTTCTCTTTCCTTTTGGAGCTGCTTCTGGTTTTTGCTAGCATTTTCTGTTCCCTTTCTGTGCTGGTGCCGCTGGAGTCCTTGCGTTCACCATATCCTGAGATTTTTAGTCCTTCCTGCGCTTTCTGCTTGTGCATGACTATTTTTTTGAAGGATGGGGTCCCTGTGGACCCCCTGCTTACCATTTGTCGGGTCAGTCCGCGACCTCTGCTGAGAATATCTGCTATTCTGTCTTTCTGTGCTGCCAGAGCTGTCTCTGGTTTGGTAGGACTAAGGCGTTAAACCCTAGACCTAGTATCGCTCATGGAATCGTGTTCCTCTCGAAATAAACTTGAACTTAACTTTGATGATCTTATCCTTACTGGTATTGATCCCAACCTTATAAACCATGTGAAGTCCAGCCTTAAAAACAAGTTTAAAATGACATACTTAGGACACTTGCATTATTTTCTTAGTCTTCAAGTCTTGCAATCCAAGGAAGGTCTTTCCCTTTCCTAGTCCAAGTACGCCTATGATCTTCTACGTCATTTTCACATGGAGGACTCGTGACCCTAATGATTAGAAGTCTACTATAGGTTATGTGTTCACTCTTGGTTCAAGACCTATTACATGGGATTGCAGGAAACAAAGTGCCATTTCTCTTTCTTTACCAGAAGCAGAGTATCATGGTGCCGTAGAAGCTAGTAAGGAAGCCCCGTGGCTTTGAAAGATCTTGTCAAAGTTTGGCTTTCAGCAGCAACATCCAACTACACTTTGCTGTGAAAATAAAAGTGCCATTTAACTATGCAAAGATCCAATCCAACATCAACGCACCAATCACATTGAACTACACATGCACTTCATTAGAATTCTCATTCATGAACATGTTCTTGAAGTGTAGTATTGTTCAACAGATGATCAAGTTGCAGACATATTTACAAAGGCTCTCACAGAGGAAAAGTTTACTAAACTTTGATTTATGGTTGGATTTCAAGAAGTTTTCACTTAGGGGCGATAAGCTCTAATGCCTCCTTCCTTCTCCTATTGTGTCATATTTGTACATTCTTTAATCCTATCCCAAGTTGTTTTTAAGGGGGGATGTTAGGATATTCTGACGCATAGGAAATAGTTAAGTATAACTTGGTTTAGTGTAGAGTTAGGTAAAGTGTGTTTCTTTACTATCTACTTTTGTAACTTACAATCTGACGGTCACGATATGTTCTAGAGATGAAGTGATCCGATGGTTCATTATCTACTCGGTATTACCGACACTTGATCCATGGCGTAACACCTGATTGGTCCATGATCTCTATTTAAAGAGAATGGAGGGTCATTTGTAGGGTAACCATTCATGAGAGAATCTTATGTAAAATTTCATTCTTTTATTAATAAATTGCCTGAAGTGGCCGCGTTGGCTAAGGCCGTGCACTGTTTTCCTGTTTGAGGGTTTTAGCCACTTCAAGAATACCGTTGTATTGATATGTGATCTATTTGTGAGAGGTGTCCTTTGGTGTTCTGTCTGAGGAAATTTCCCTATAAATTCCTACACTAATTCCATGAAAGAGATTTTGAATAAGGAAAAATGAGGGGTGATTGCACAATTATTCTCACTAGATGTTTAAATATCTAATTCATCCATTTCTCTAGATCTCCAAAGAGCCTTTGACAATCATTCCAAGGTATTTGAGACTTCGAAATGTCTCCCACCTATTCGCAATCATGATCATGCTACTCACCTAATTCCTTTAAGTGTTCTTCCAAACATCAGAACTTACAGATATCCCTATTCCTAGAAGAGTGAAATTGAACGTATGGTTGCAAAAATGATAGAGGTAGATATAATTCAACCTAGCCAAAGCTATTTCTCTTCTCTAATAGTATTAGAGCACAAGAAGTATGGATCATGGAATATGTGTCAATATTATAAAGAGCTCAATAAGCCCACTATTAAATATAACTTTCCCATACCTATCATTGGTGAATTGTTGGATTAACTACATGGATCAATTTACTTCACCAAGATAGATCTTTGGCTAGGATGTCATCACATTAGAATGAAGAAATAAGACATTCCAAAAGAAACATTAAGAACTCATGAAGGTAATTACGAATTTTTGGTCATGCCTTTTGGTATTACTAATGCACCTTCCACATTTCCATATTTGATGAATTCTATTTTCAAACTCTTCCTTATAATTTTTTTTTCAGTATTTTTGATGATATACTAATCTATAACAATCCTTGTAAAGATCATGTTCAACATGCTAACAGGGTGCTCAAACTATTGGAGGAAAAACAATTGTATGCAAAACCCTCTAAATGTTCCTTTCGGGTATATGAAGTGGAATATTTGGGTCATATTGTATCTCATGAGGGTGTTAAGGTAGAACCTAACAAAATTAAATCCATAGAGGAATGGGAAATCCCCACAACCATAAGGAATCTTCGAGGATTTTTGGGGTTGATAAGATATTATCGCAATTTTGTTAAGAATTATGGGAAAATAACAGCACAACCAACAACATTATTGAAGAAAGATGCATTTTTTTGGACTCCAATAGAAACGAAGGCCTTTGAACATCTTAAACAGGTGATGTGCTGAGATCAGGTGTCAGCGACACCGAACTTCAAAAAGCCCTTAATTGTGGAATGTGATGCCTCAGGAAATGACATTGGGGTTGTTTTAATGCAAGAAGGAAGACCCATTGCTTTCAAAAGTCATCCAATCCAGGGAAATTATTTACAAAAACCTATTTATGAAAAAGAAATGTTGGAAATACTACATTCTTTGAATAAATGGCGCCCTTACCTAATGGGAAGATACTTCAAGGTAAAAACAAATCATGATAATATTAAATGCTTCTTGGAACAAACATTATCTTCATAAGAGAAGAAAAAATGGGTCACAAATATGTTGTGTTATCACTTTGAAATCATCTATAGAAAAGGGAAGAAAAACATTGTTGTAGATGCACTCTCAAGAAGAGATGAGGATATGGAATCATTTCTTTGTGCCATTTCTATAGTCCAATCTAATTGGATAGATGAAGCGAGGTATGAAACATGTATAGGCACTCATTTAAAAGTTGGAGCAAGATCCTACTGCATTTGGTACATTTATCTGGAAAAATGATTGACTATTGTACAAAGATCGCTTATATCTATGTAAGAACTCTGAACTCAAACATATGGTTATTTTGGAATTGCACACCTCTCCTATAAGAGGGCATGTAGGGTTTTGAAAAGCTTGCCAAATGTTTAAGAAGGAATTATTTTGGAATAGAATTAGTTCTGATATTCAAAAGTTTGTGGCAAAATGTTTTATTTGTGAACAAAATAAAGTTGGATAGTTAAGACCCCAGGTCTTTTACAACTATTATCCATTTCAAATCAGTTATGGGAGGAACCTATTGGCCTCTAATTTTGGCCTATTTTTACCTTATACATTTCACAATTTACCACCTATTCTCACTACTGTATTATCATATCCACCTCATTTTTCCTCTTTTCTACACATCAATTTAATCAAACTATGTCTTTTAATTATTTTAGTGTTTGAATCAAAATTGAGCATTAAAACTAAATTTGGACAAAACTCAAAGAGCTTGTAATGGCTCGATTAAAGTCATGGTTGCAGGATATCTAGGCTCAAATCAAATGCATATGTGGAAACAATGGGAACCAAGGCTGGAATAACACCTATTGAATCGCATCAAATCAGCCAGAAGATAGCTAGTCAATGTTGGTCAAACCTGACCAGTCACTTAGGAAATCCCCTGAATCAGGGGCAATTTTATGATTTTGTGGGATTCATCCTTATTTTGTGTAACAAACAGATAATTTTGACCTTATGATATGGATTAGGGTTATTTTTAGTTGTTGCAACCTTTGTAGCTTATATTGTTATAATTTTTCCTATTTAAGCAAGATTTTCATGGTTAGAAGGGATCTAGAAAAACTTGAGACTTGGAGATTATTACTTTCTGAAGATAATTGAAAACAAAGATTTGCTTTATCATTTCCTATGTATGCTATATGATTTGAATGGAGTGTTGTAGCTTATTGTTTTAATAGTGTACCTGTCAGGTGGAGGCCCCACATACCAAGATAAGTACAGTTTGTTGTAGAGTAATGTTCATGACTTCTGAATATGCTAGTTTAATCCTCTATATTCATATCATTATTTGTTGTAGATATTTGTAGATGCTTTGATTATGAATTCATTTTATGGGCATGTTTTATTAAGTGAAGATTGATTTCCTTTCAGAAATTAGTTTGAATGTGGAAGGACAACCATGACTCTTAGAAAAGAGACTCTTCTCCATGAGTTAGGCTTAAACTGAAACAAGATTCAATTTCTCACATGCTTTTCTACACTAAATTTATGTGATTTCATACTTACATTCTCTCATGATTTCTTATATGTTTGGTAATGTTATTATAGAAAGTTTGTGGAATGACAACTTAAGACTCTTAGAAAAGAGCCTCTTCTCCATATTATAAAATAGACTAATCTCATTGGCCAATCATTTTTTATGCTTTCATAAAGTAGATATAAATGTTTTACTTCCTTTTTAGAATAAATTATATTTGTAATATGAATTTCCATTATTTTCACAACTACTCTCTACATTAGTTTAATCCAAGATTCCATAAACCTTGGTTTTCTTCTAAGTTTACCAACCTGGATTGATAAGTGAAATACACATTCTGATTTACCCAGTAAATTGGACTAGCCATTGCCAGGGAAACATACTTCAATATAACTAATTAGGAAGATTGTTTAGAAAACATAAAAATAAAAAATATATAATTTTTATTTTTTATTTATTTATTTATTATTTTTTTTTATTTATTTTTTTTTTCAGGGATTTTTTGTTATATGGTCATTTATGCCTAGACAAAGAGACGAAGAGGGTATATATACAAAAAAAGAAGCCCCAACTACTAAATCATTGGTGGAAGCAAGACCCCCTACATTTGAATTAACTACACCAATTGCTAGAAAACCAACTTTGGAAGAGTTAGAGGAAAAACAACGTTCAGGACAAAGGTTAATGCTTGTTGAAAGACAAAATTTCTTAGCTTATGAAGTGAAGAGAAAACAAAAACAAACAGGAATATCTTCCATAGAAAAACAAAGAGAAACAAGAAATCCAATTGATCAGCCTATGCTTGAACAATTAGATCAGCATATTCTTGAGAAACTAGATCAACATACTCTGAACAAACAAAATAAGTTGAAAATACATAATCTCAATTTGTTATTGAAAAATTTGAAACTATTAGAGAAGACAAAACAGAATAAGGACAAGGTTTTAATATCCTAATACGAACTCTAGAACAAAGGTTACAATATGAAAGGCAACAAAAAGAATGGCAAAGAAAAAGAGAGGAAGAAATGAGAAGAGAAGCAAAAAGAAAAAGAGAATAAGATTCCAAAAGAGAATATGATAATAAGATAAGATAGGATGTAGAAAAAACAATGATCAAGAAGATATTTTTTGATTCCCAATTTTAGATACTAGATGAATTCTTGGAGAGGAGGTAAACATGAAGAATATTCCACCCTTTGTCTTACCAAATTTCTATGGAATGTCTTCTGAAGATCCTGATTCATTTACATTTGAATTTGATATGTTATGTGGTACTTATGGTTATACTGATGATACACATAAGCTTCATCGTCCTACTACTATTAAAGAAGTTGCATTAAAATGGTTTATGGGATTAGGAGAATATACTATTACTTCTTGGGAAGACATGAGGAAATTTTTTCTTAAGTATCAAGCCTATTGTAGGCCAAAAGATTCAAAGGAAGATACTTTTAGGATGTCTTAACAAGAAGATGAGAGTTTGGAAGAATACTTAGAATGAATTATTTACAACTTACAAGAATCCAAACAACATTCTTTAAATCTTGACACCATTCGAACAATTTTCCTCAAAGGAATACGAGATGAGAATCTTGATATTCTCAACGTGATGAGAAAATTAGGCACCTCATATTTTCCATTTGATGAAATTGCAGATTTTTGTCATAAGTATTCGAGAGGGAGAGATAAAAGTGGAAAAAGAGATGCAAATTCAAAAGCTACTAAATCGGTAACAGGAAGCATAACAAGAGTTCAATTATGGATTTTTTTTTAGAATTTTAAAACTCATATCTTGAGCACATTAGAAACAAAATTTGATGTACTTAAGGCTAAAAAGAAACAAGATGAACAAGATCAAGTACTATCAATTTTATGTCCTAAATATAGGAAGAAACGTCCACTAAGGGAATGTCCTTTAGATGGTATTCAGATTTGTGAAATTTATACTGAAAATCATCTAACTAATAATTGTCCAAAGCTAAAGGAATTACAGGAAAAATCAAAAGATGAAGGTCAATGAATTGACTCTCTCTATTATTTGGCACCATGAAGACCTTGGAAACCACGGTTTACAGGTATGCCTCAAAATTTACCTCAACAATTTACTCAACAAATTCCTCAAAATTATCAATATCCTACTCAAACTTCATGGAATACTACTATGCCATAGTAGGTTTGGCCTCCTCAACAAAACCAAAAACAACCTTCACAAATTTGGCAAGGATATGCTTATGGAGCCCAACCTCCCCAACAATTTTACCCTCAACAACAATATCAATCTTATCCTCACTAGTCATATCAACAACCATATCCTCAACAGCCATTTCCATATTAGCAATTCTAACAACCAGCTCAATGAAATCCATTTACACAAAAGTCATTACTTGCACTAACACAACCTAGCAGCTTCAACTTCCTTCTAACCAAACACCACCTAGACCAACTCAATTACCAACCCAAATAGTAGCAAATCCAAGTAACAAAGTGGAGAGGCCAATCTACAATACTGAAGAAGGAACATCATATTCAATTCTTCCTATTCAAAACATCCACTTAAGGTCTGGAAAAATCTTACAAAAAGAATCTCCTATGATTATATAAGAAAAAATTGAGGAGGAGAGAAATCTTGAAAAACTTAATGAAGACAACAAATTCAGAAGAATATAATAATAACAAATCAAACACCTCATTTACCAGAAAGGTTAGTACAGAAAAAATCTTTAATCTCTCTTCTTGAATTTGATATTTTAGATGAATTGAAAAATTCTTATGTTAAAACTCCTTTATTACACACTATTAAAGATATTCCTATTTATGCAAAGGCAATTAAGGAATTGTGCACAAAGAAAACTGGAAAAAAAAAAAAACAAGATCGAGCTATGATTCATGTCATTGGGAAATTAGCTAGTCTTATGTCAACAAATACCATAATTGAAAAATATGTTGATCCCAAAATACCTATGGAAACAATTTCAATCAACAATTTTTTAGTTTACAAAACTCTAATTGACTTAGGAGCTGCTATCAATGTCATGACAATAGAAGACATGAAATGTTTGAACTTGCCAAATATCTGAGCAACCAATATAATTTTGGAACTAGTTGATAGATCCAAAGTAGTGACAGAGGTAGTACTTGAAGATATCATCATTTCTTTGGATTCTTGGGAATATCCTATAGACTTCCTAGTCCTACAACCAACATCAAACTTAGAAGGCCATCCTTTAATTCTTGGAGGAGCATGGTTAGCCACAACCGATAGCGTTAGAGGATGTAGATCAGGAAGTATGATCATACCACATGGAAATGAAAGAAAGCACATAAATTCTATCCTCCTGCTCAATATACTTCTTTATTATCTTGGCATGATGAACAAAAAGAAGAAAGTCAACCTATTTTAAGCGTTAATCAAGGTTTTGATTTTAGGGAAGAGGATAATCAAGACTTAATATATCTCTTCATTTCAGAACGTGATATTTCAGAGAATCTAAGAACCATCCATATAAAGTTGTAAATCAATTTTTAGATCAATTTTTCTAGAAAATTGCACTATTAATTCATTGCAAACATCATTTGAAGCAATTTTCCCTGTTATCTCAATTACAAATGCTCAAAGTAAAGTAATTCAAATCAGCCCCAGAAAGAATATTAACATTGGTAACAATTTACAATCATCGCAAGAAGAACAAGTAATTGTACTATTAAATAAATACTAAAATGATTTTTCTTGGGATTATACAGATATGCAGGGAATTCTTCCAAAAACATGTATCCACCATATTTACACAGATGAAACTATCAAACTTGTAAGACAACCACAAAGAATAATGAATCTAATGATGAAGGAGATAGTAAAAGAAGATTTGCATAAACTATTATAGATAGGATTTATCTACCCCATCTCTAATAGTCAATCGACTTCTCCCGTAGTTGTAGTTCCTAAGAAAAATGGAAAATTGAGAATATTTGTAGAATATAGGGAATTGAATAACGCAACTCTTAAGGATCATTTCCTACTACCATTCATCGATGAAGTAATAGAATCATTAGTAGGGAAAATTTTATTTTCCTTTCTTCATGGATTTAATGGTTAAAATCAAATCAAAATAGCATTAGAGGATTAGAACAAAATTACATTTAATTGTCCATGGGGTATATATGCTTACAATGTGTTAACTTTTGGATTTTTTAATTCTCCTATTACTTTCCAAAGGGAAATCCTAGCCATCTTTGTTGATCTTATACATGAGTGTGTATAGGTTTACATGGATATTTTACTATTTATGGGAATACATTTGATGATTTTCTAAACAATTTGGAAAACGTTTTACAAATATGCATTGACACAAATCTATCTCTTAGAAATGAGAAATGTTTTATGATGCTAACTGAAGGGATAGTGTTGGGACACCATATTTCATCATCTGGAATAAAGGTGGATCCAACAAATATAGAAATCGTTGTAAACCTATTACCACCAAAAACTAAAATTAAGTAAGAAGTTTCTTGGGATATGTAGGCTATTAATGAATATTCATTGAAAATTTTAGTAAAATATATTTTCCATTATTTAAACTACTTACAAAAGACATAGGATTTCAATGGACTATTGATTGTCGACATGCATTCGATAAACTCTAACACAAATTGTCCATAGCACCAATTCTAAGAGGACCAAATTGGTAATTACAATTTCACATATTCACTAATGCATCTGATACAACAATAGGAACATCTCTAGGACAAAAAGAAAATCAATTTAACTATTCCATATATTTCATCAGCAAAAATCTAACTCTAGCAGAGATGAATTATACAGTAATTGAAATAGAAATTCTAGTTGTTGTGTATGCAGTAAATAAATCTAGGCACTACATAATAGGATATCAAGTGTTCATTCATATTGATAACTCAATCATAAAATATATAATGAACAAACCTATCACTAATGGAAGAATCACTAGATAGTTTTTATTGATGCAGGAGTTTAATGTTACTATTTTGGATCGACCGGGAAAAGACAATCAAGTGGTAGATTTCCTGTCAAGGTTTCATCTTCCTGATGAGATTGTTCCTGTTTTTGATAATTTTCCTGATGAGAACTTTTTTGCTATAACAGTTAAAACCCCATGGTTTGCTAACATAGCTAATTATTTATCATCTAGAAAATTAACTTCTCATTTTACAAATAAACAAAAAAATAAAGCAATTAGAGATATTTCTAGATATAGTTGGGTTAATGGAAACATTTTCTACACTGGACCTGATATTTTAATTTGAAAATGCATAAGAGAAGATGAAATTTTCGATATTTTAAAAGAATGTCATGATGAACCATGCGGTGTCATTTTGCAGGGAAAAGAACAACATACAAGGTCCTGAATCTAGGCTATTATTGGCCATCAATATTCAGATACTCAAAGACTCATGTTAAAAAGTGTGACAACTGCCAAATGATAGGCATGCCCGTAGTTTCTAATAAAATGCCATTAAAACCACAAGTACTTATAAAGAGATTTGAGAAATGGGATCTTGACTTTGTGGGTCCTATAAACCCACCCTCTAATGGTAAGAAGTACAACTTAGTTGTACTGACTATGTAACAAAATGGGTGGAGGCCAAAGAAATGACTAAGTAAACAAAAATTGCAGTAGTATGTTTTATTTTTTAGTATATATTTGTAAGATTTGGAGTTCCAAGATTGATACTCACAGATCAAGGAGAACAATTTACTTCTAAGCTTGTTAGGGATATTAGAAAGAGTTACAAAATCAAGCGCAAGAAATCAACTCCATATCACCCTCATGAAAATGAACAAGTGGAGTCAACAAACAAAGTCCTTGAGAACATCATGACAAAGACAGTGAATATGCATAGGAAGGATTGATCAGAAAAATTGAATGAAGCACTATGGGCTTATAGAATAACATGGAAGAATACCACTTGATGTAGCCCCTATCAACTTGTTTGTGGAAAAAAAATTTTGTTACCAATTGAATTCCAGATCCATACATACAAACTTCCAGCATAATTGGGAGTAGACGTGTCAGAAGCACAACAACAAAGAATAATGCAACTCAACGAATTAGATGAGATCAGAAAACAAGCTGTAGAAAATACATCATTAGTGTAACAACAAAGAAAGAAATGGCATGGCAAATTTATTAAGAAGAATATTTTTCATATAGGGGACTGGGAAATTCTTTTGTATTCGAAATATACATATTTCAAAGAAAAATTTACTACTCATTGGCTAGGCCCATACACAGGGTCTTCACTTGGGGAGCAATACCTACCATGTGGGTTCATATTGGGGGATATTTATTGAGGAGAAACTGACATAATATATTGGGGGATATATAGGGGGTAGAGGGTTTTTATATTGGTAGATATAAAAAATGGAGCCCAAAGTTAATGGAACAATATAAAGGGGTATAAAAATTGTTAATGAAAAACAGATACCTACAATATCTAGTGAAAGTAGGGGTTTTTAAATTGGCACATGTGAAATAGAAGAAATCTTTGGCAATGGATCAATGACAATTAAAATAATAGACGAATCTGCAACATCATTCTTAGTCAATAGACATAGACTAAAAGTGTACAGTAAGCCAGTGAATAAGGATAATTTTTTGAAGAAACTTTCAGCAGAAGAAGACATGCAAGTTTTGGAAAGCATAACCATATGCCTTCCTTAATTCTAGAGTAAAAATATAAAATATAAAAAAATGTAATAATAATAATAATAATAAAAAATAAAAAATATGTGGATGTGAAAATCCATATTTCTTGTAGAGAACAAATTAGAATTCATATTTGAAAACCAAGTTAATTAGTGAATATGAATACCTTTCTTTTCAATTCATGTATCAAGTTGACATTCTAGACTTCAAGACAAGTCTCCAAATAAGCAAGGGGGAGAGAGAAATAAAAGCATTTATACATTTTTTATTCTATCCACCATCATCATCTTGTATTCTTATCATCATCAAAAATCAATTAATTCAAGCTAATTCAAATTCAAGCTAATAAATTTTAGAGGGACCTGGACATTCAACAACAAAAACATTGTTAGAGGGGACCTGTGAAAATAAAGAAGGTTACATTTTAAGTGACGATCAAAGGAGCTACTTAAAAAGAACTGCTTCATCTCAAAGAAAAGCTATTTACACAAGAGGACTACTTCAAAAAGACTACTTCATCTCAAGAGAAACAAAGGAGCCTATTTCTACAATGATACTTCTACAATCAAGCTACAATGAAGGAACCAATGGAAAGTTCCGTAAGTGAAATTTTTATTTAATTCTTTTGCTTTTGAATTGACACTTGTAATTAAAGATTAGTCAAACCTTGATGCATCCTTCATTAGGGGAATTTTGAGATCTAAAATGGGCCTCCTAAGAAATATGTACAACTAAAATAAACTTTATAAGAACCAATAGGATTCAAGATGATGTCAACCATGGGGGATGATTCACCATTTTTGGAGTAAAAAATTAAAAAGATTAAAAAATAATAAAATAATAAAACTACTTTTTCAACTCATGTTTTCAAATTATCTCCCTAATGTTCTACTCAAATTTCAAGTGGGAGTACTCGTTGGATGCGAAATTTAATTCCTTATCAAAAGAGTACCTATGTTGCATACTTTTGATGGACCTTGCTAGCCGAAAAATGAGAAATACATGAAAAAACGTGATTGCAATAACATTTTTAATGTATTTCTAATTTTTCGCGTAACAGGGTTCATTGAAAGTATGCAGCATGGGTACTCCTTGTAGGAATTTACAGGGTAAGTTCCTCAGACAGAACACCAAAAGGACACCGCTCACAAACAGATCACAGATCAATACACTAGTAGTTTGACGTGGTTAAAACCCTCAGAGAGGGAAACAGTCCACGACCTACGCCAACATGGCTACTACAGGCAATTTATTAATAAAATAATGAAAATTTACATAAGCTTCTCTCATGCACGGTGAACCTACAAATGACCCTCCATGCGCTTTAAATAGAATTCATGGAACAATCGAGTGTCAAGCCACGGATCAAGTGTCGGTAATACCGAGGAGAGAATGAACTATCGGATTGCTACATATCGTGACCATCGGACTGTAAGTTACAAAATGTACAACGGTAAAGAAACACTCTTTACCTAACTCTATACCTAACTCTATACTAGACCAAGTTGAACTTAACTATTTCCTATGTGTCGGAATATCCTAACACTGGTAACACAAATAAGACTATTGTGTCATAAAATTGCTCAAGTTGAACCCCTGTGTGACATAACGACATCAATAATCGATAAATTAGTCGATGCTAGACAGGACTTAGAGCATGCCGATGAGACCTTAACAAATTTTCTTACTTGGCAAGACACTAGTGAGGGACAGGCAGCAAATTTTCCTAAAATCCTAGAATCACATAAAGAAATCATATTCTTGGAATGGTAGTCCCAATTGATGAAGGCAGAGAGAGCAGTTTCTAGATGCAAATTATCCACAAGTAATTTGATTGAATTAATTAACAATACTCTCTATTTATCTAATATGATCTCTCAATGTACACCAGGTAAATTGCTATCGGCTAAAACATTGGAGCAATCATGTTATCAAGAGCTGGAAAAGAATGGGAGGTTGATAACAGGTATTCAAAATTTAACTTGGGACCCCTATTGGTTGTTCCTAGTAAAACCATACAGCTAGAGAGCCGCCCTCAAGTGTCTAACATATGCAATCGGGTGTATCATTCCCAATATACAGGACACCACATACTCGGGTCAGCTCAATTCTCGTCTCAGCTGCCCTCAAGAAGTGGAACCAATGCTAGCGATATGCCAACTCATATCAAAGGGGAAATAGCTAGAGTGATGAATCATGCTGCCGACTACCAAATTTTTGTGAAGGAGATATTCAAGATCAAGTTATACCAATTAAATATCATTTTAATTTTGTAGTTAGTTAGTTTAATTAAGTATTTATAGACCATTTCATGCATTTAGAAAGGGTCCTCAGTTTTTGTATAAGACTCAAACCTGAAGTTGCACTATTGTACTTCAGGTATATTTTTTTTATAAAGACTGGGCCAAATTATTCCAATTTTTTACAACGAAGCTTTTATGTGGATGTGCACTACTGGCTTTGTTTAAAAGTACCTCTGAGTTGAAAGAAGGAATTCGAATTGCGATTGATGTTGGGAATGATTTGCAACACATATGGTACTACTATCTATGTCTGAATTCATTTTTTTTATGTGAATTTTTATTTGATTACTCTTGTTATTATTGAATATATGCATGTGTTTCAACAATATTCTTTATACTTTCCACTATTGGATGTTTACAAGATACTTTTCTTTTAGTCATACATGTATCAGTAATATATAAAGGACAAGTGTAACAATGTTTTATTAATTACTTTGTTCAACTATTTGAACAAAGCAATTATTATATGAATGAATGTCTATGTTTATCGAATAGAGTCATCTATATGCTTATTGATGAACAAAGATCATCAAACGTTACACTTAAGAATAGAAATTTTCCGGGATAGAATACTTATTTGTATTTTTTCTCTTTAGATTAAGTCATCCATCCATTATCACTTATTAGAAAATCAGTCACTCATCCATCCCCTTTTTATTCATCATTGGGAAACTGGTCCCATTATATCCAGTCAGAGCCACCATCCCAAATGGAAAAGGAGCTGCATTAAGGTTCGGACCGGGTGGTTTTCCCCGATGTTGATGCAACGATTTTCAAGGCATCAACATTTTTGGCTCTAGAAGGAGGGCATGAACTATGAATGGCAAGTAAATCAAAATCTATAGGCCATTCTCAGAGTAAATCTCCCTCCACCTCACCTCGAACCTCCCCTTTGCATTCTGAAATACCAGTATCCAAACGAGAAGAAGAGGAGCCAACTACCACTGCTCAATCACATCATACTTCAGAACGATTAAGTCCTGAGTCCCCTGAATTTCAGTCTCTCATCCAAAAACTTCAAGGGTTTTCCATATCACCTCAGAAATCTGAAGTATCTCAAGGCAGTGAGACTTTGCAATTCAATCTACCTCACCCTCTCACCAGACTTCAAAGGGGAAAACTCGACATTGAACCTACTCAGTTGCCTTTACCGAAAAGGAAAAAGGCTAAAAAGAAAACTGAAGGGTCTGGTAGTGAGACCTTTTCTTCATCATCCTACATCTCATCCTCTCCAGTTCGAAGTCAAACATCCACTCCCCCATTACATATTGTTGTTCAGCAGGGCTCACCAACTTCAACATCACAATCTATTTAGTCTTCAATACCAACTCCTCCCCAAACACCAGGAACTCCATCAGCAATTGTTGTTACTTCTAAGATGGCCTAGAATCCATGGAACAGTCTTGGTGCGATCACTATGCCTGCACCATTACATCCATTACCTGATTATCCTAAGAAATGGTTAACAAAATTTAATCCAAATGCTAGAACATTGGCTGAGGAACATATTAACAATTTCATGTTATCAGTTAATCTAAAAGGAGTGACAGAAGAAGATGTTGTCGTTAGGCATTTCCCTTACACCTTACAACGATCAGCTGGGTTTTGGTATTTTTCCTTACCCTCTGGATCCATTACCAGCTAGAGTATCTTTCAAGAGCAGTTTCTCACTAAGTATGGCGATGATAGATCCTTAGTGACAGTAATTAATGATCTTTCAAATCTAAGGATTGAATCTAGAGAACCTATCAAGGAGTTTAACTCCTGATTCAATAAACTCTTGAATAAAATCCCTACCGATTCCAAGCCAAGTGAGAAAATCAGAAGCGAGTGGTATTTAACAGCCCTACCTTCAAATATAGCCATTTTTGTAGATAGGACTGGAAAACCAACTTTAGTCGAAAACATGAAGGAAGCGCTTGTTGTGGAGAACTGCATTATTGCTTTAGAAAAGAAAGCTGCTCTCGAAGATAGGAAATCCAGAAAAGTTTATTTTAAAGATGATTCAAAGAAAATAACCCCTAAAGATCCATACGATATGGAGGGTCTACAAAAGGTCCTCAAAACAATGTCAAATGAAATGGTTGAAATCAAAAAACAAGTAGTAGAAACTTCAACAAAGAAACCATTTAGGAATTTTAAGAAACCTGAGTCAAGACCACCAAATGTTATATCTAATGCAGATTCAGATCCTGAAGAGGAAGAAGAAGATGAAACAATTTCACCATCTGATGAATTTGAAGAAGAGGAAGTTGTCGAATGCCATGGAATGTGGGACTTCATATTACCTAACTCTGATACAGAAAATGTACAAGAAGCTTTTCCTATGACTACCAGGAGTAAAGGTGCCCCTAAACCTATCCAGACAAGTTCAAAGAAAAGGAGTGTAGGTACTGCTACTACAAAGGAAAAGGTACCGACAAAGAAGTCGGCCGCAACATTACCTCAAAACCAACCATCATCCTCAAATACACCTTCAACATCTAAAACGTTGGTAGTATCGGATTCAATGGATTACAATATTGTTGATGACATGAAGAAGACAAAGGCAAACATCACCATGTTTGAACTTAGCAAACTAAAACATTAGCAGAAATTGCTTCTTAAGGAACTAAATGCAGTACCTTCTTCGCCTCTTCCTAGTGCTAAAGCTGTAAATGATTCAGGTCAACCACCTTCTGGTAGGATTGAAGCAACTGATACGATTTTAATTAGAGAGAGATCAAATTCCCATACTCCCCCTTTCCTCTTAACCTATGAGATCTATAATCGAAATTTACACAATTGTTTGATTGACTCAGGGGCATCTTCTAATATAATGCCAACTTCAGTTTGTTCCAAAATGAACATTGAACTCCAAAAGTTTACAATTCACATTGTGTAGTTGGATAGAACCAAGGTCCAGGTTTTAGGAGAAATCAACTCTGTAACTATCAGGTTATCAGCTGATCCCTGAGTAGTTCAGAGAATTGATATCTTAATTGCTGATATACCTGAGTTTTATGGTTTAATCTTGAGTAGGGATCGGTCTGAGAAACTCCATGGTTATATTTCTACCGATTGGTCCCATATGTGGCTACCCTACAAGGGAAAGCCAAATCAAATTAAAATCAATTGGGAGAAACATATGACCCATACAATCACTGAGTTTGAATAGGAAAATCAACCAATAGCATTTAATAATAATATTTTGGGGAATTACTCTTACGAATCATTCTTTGGCAATTATACTGCCCAACCTGTTATCCGGGAATAGTGTCCACTCGGATGCTGCTATTCCCACTAAGATGGGTGGCTATCTTAGAAACAAACAATCAAAGTCTACTGTTGTTTCCTTTTATGAAAATAGACGAGAGGAGGAACAAGAGGGCCAACCTAAGTCTTGCGCTCGATTTCCTCTCTTTCTTGATAGAGTTTCACCGCTTCTTCTTTGTTTGCCTAGCTTCAAAAGAACCTGTAGAATCATAGCAACATACTACTATGCAAGAAACAAGGATCTAAATTCATAAATAATATAGGATTAGATGTGTATTAACCATATACATGCATTTATAAACAAGTACACAAGAATATGGAAGGAAACAAGAATATCTTTATTCAGATGAAACGTAGCAAGAGGATTACAACCATGTGCTTTGACCCAGCATCATCCTCCAGAGAAGAAGCCCTTCTTCACCTCAAGCAAAGCTAGATCACCCAACACTGTGAATGTACACTAGAATACCAACAAGACTTCTCTATAAGATACAAAATTCCAGCCTCTGGATCTCTGTGATGAGGGATCCATATATAGATGATTACAAAGAGGTGAGTCATCTTCTGGGATCTTGATTAGTGTCTTCTCTCTGATAGTTCCTTCTTCCACTTGGAGAATGATGACCTCTTACTCATCCCTGGTCGAAAATGGAGAGGCAAGTGTCAGAGGGGAAGCTTATGGAAGATTCCATGATCTTCCACCTCGCAGTTTTGTCTCTACCATTTGTCCATTCCCGACTATCGCACCCTATAGAGGAGAAAATCAGTATGCATCGCACCCTGTACACTGGGAAGGTGATATGCATCACACCCCCTGCATTGAGCTTTCAGTATGGTCCAGTTTTGGCCATTTATGAGCCGTTTTCAATGGAGAACTTCTGGGAGATGATGTAATCAGTTGACCTTGTTCCTTTAGGCAGTGAAGCAACACTTTTAGGGACTTAGGAGCCCTCAGTTTATGGACTTTTATGCTTGCGGTTGAAGTGCCAAAAAATGTCTATAACACAACCATCTCCTTTCTCAGTAAATAATTTCACATCCCAAATCGAAAAATTTTCACAAACCGATAGATCAAGATGTGTTAATATTGCTGAGAACACTGTAAATAAAATTGTTGATAATTCTTTATTTTGGTCACTATACTTTGACGGATCTAAATCTAGTGAAGGATCAAGAGCAGGGTGTATTTTAGTTAGCCTTGAGGGAGAAAAAACTATGTTGTCTTGTAGGTTGGAATTTGAATGTACAAATAATACAGCTGAGTATGAGGCCATAGTTCAAGGACTCTATAAAGCTATTGGTATTAAAGTCCAATATTTGAAAGTGTTTGGTGATTGAGAGATTGTCATAAAACAAGTTAGAAATACAATTCACTGTCTTTCTAGTCACCTCAAGCACTATCAGTATTTGGTCCAGGAACTTATATCCCACTTTTTAGCATTCAATATTTCATCTATCCCAAGATCTTAGAATGCAGCGACTGACTTGCTAGCCAATGTTGCTTCCAAACTCCTACCTTCCGAAGATTACAACCCAGATAGATTTTCAGTAGAGTTAATTTTTAGACCATCAATTCCTGAAAATATCACCAATTGGTGAGTGTTCAATCACAATGAAAACATCTTAAATTTCTTGACTTCCGAAAAGTCCTACAATGATCAAATCATTGATGAAAGCAATCATGACCTTCAAATGAAGGAAAAGCAGGAAGAAAACTAAAAACCGAAACCAATGGTTAAACTTGAGGATCTCTATGATATGAAAGATAGGTTTAAACATGTAACCAATTCAAAGCTCCAAAGTTCCACTTTAAGATTTGAGTTGATAAACCTTGGTACTGAGAAAAACCCTCAAAACATCAATTTGGGATTAGGACTTTCTATGGAAGAAAGAACAACATTCATTAGATTATTAAGAAAAAATAAACATGTCTTCGCTTGGAAATATGATGATTTAAAAACATACGATACATCAATCATTCAACATACCATTCCAATGATTTCTGAACAAAAACCAGTCCAACAGAAGTTGAGGAAAATCCATCCTAACTTAGAGAGTCAAATAAAATCAGAACTCAATAAACTCTTGAAAGCTAAGATTATTTTTCTTATCTGGCACTCAAACTAGGTTTCCAATATGGTGCCTGTTAGAAAGAAAAATGGCGACATCAAGATTTGCATTGATTTCAAAAATCTGAATAAAGCAAGCCAAAAAGATAATTTCCCATTACCTACCATGGAGTAGATACTCAATTCAATAGCAAGTTCTGAGTTAATGTCCTTTTTAGATGGTTTTTGAGGATATAACCAAATTTTGGTCCATCCTGATGACAGACTCAAGACTACCTTCAGAACAAAATGGGGAACTTGTGCTTACCAGAAAATGCCTTTTGGACTTATTAACGCATGAGCTACATTCCAAAGAGCAATGGATATAGCCTTCAAAGGATTGATCAATAAAACAATAGTTGTATATTTAGATGATATTATTGTATTTTCCAAAAAGAAATCCAATGATTTACATGATTTGAATCAAATCTTTGAACGCTGCAGAAGGTATGGTATTTCACTCAATCCCAAAAAATCCTTCTTTGCTCTTAATCAAGGAAAGCTCTTGGGCTTCATTGTTTCCAGAGATGGTATTTATATTGATCCGGATAGAATTAAAGAGATTTCTAAAATTCCATTCCCTTATAACAAAAAATCCGTGCAGTCATTTTTAGGTCAAATTAACTTTGTTAAGAGATTTGTTCCTGATTTTTCCTAGATTATTTTACCATTGCAAACCATGATTAAGAAAAAATTGGTGTTTAGAAGGGGATCTCCAGAAAAGGAAGCATTTGACTCTATCAAACAATAAATAATCAATGCCCCCGCTTTAAATACTCCTAATTTTTCTAATCATTTCATACTATATACAATCACGTCGACTTCATCTTATGCAGTAGTACTCACTCAGATTAATGAACATAACATGGAAGCACCAATTTCATTTTATAGTTCAAATCTTCAAGGTGTTGAACTTAATTATTCAGAAGTTGAAAAACAAGCCTTTGCTAGGTACAAAGCTGTCAAACATTACAGACCCTTTCTTTTAAAAGCCCATACAAAAGTTATAGTTCCTTTTTCACCAGTAAGACAATTACTAAACCAAAGGGAATTAGGAGAAAAAAGGGTGAATTGGGTTACAACACTACAAGAATATGACTTGGAAATCAAGCCAGCAAAGATTGTTAGGAGCCAAGGTTTTTGTAGGTTATTAGTAGGAGCATCCAACATTCAAGAATCAGGTGATACAGAATATACTGAAGAAATCAATCAGGTAAGTATCACTGATCCTGAATCACAATACGAAGACTTGATCTTCTATTTACGAAATGGATATGCACCTCCTAATATTTCTTATAAAAACAAACGTGCCATTAGATTAAAAGCAAAAAACTTCATATTCATTGATGATGTACTTTTTAGGCAAAATTATGATTCATTTTATTAAGATGCCTATAAAAACCTGAAGCGCAAAAGGTTTTGCAGGAACTACATGACGGATCAGTGGGAGGACATTTTGGAGCTGATACAACAGCCCACAAAATCATTCATACTGGATATTATTGGCCCACCCTATTCAGAGATACTCACGAATATGTAAGGAAATGCCGAAGTTGTCAAATCTTCAGTGGAAGACAAAGAGAACCAGCTTTCCCTTCGCAACCAGTCAACATTGATCAACCTTTCGAGCAATGGGGATTGGATATCATTGGGGAAATGACTCCACAGTCCTCTAAACATCATAAGGATATCCTTACTACTACTGATTACTTTACTAAGTGGGTTGAAACAATTCCTTTAAAGACAACAAACTCTGAAGTAATTATAGAGTTTATAGATCAATTCATCATTACCAGGTTTGGTGTCCCAAATGCTCTTGTTTTCGATAATGCATCTTATTTTTCTGGAAATTATATGTTTAAGTTCGCCATTAAAAGAGGATTTAAATTAAAATATTATGCAAATTACTATCCTCAGGGTAATGGTTTAGCAGAATCTACCAATAACAATCTAGTCAAAATTATTAAGCGAACTATTGAAGAAAATCATAAAAATTGGCATAAATCGTTGATATTTGCACTATGGGCTGATAGAATAATACATAAGGCTTCCATAGGTATTTCTCCATTCAATCTTGTATATGGGAAAGAAGCAGTTCTACCAACCAATCTATTGCTTCCTTCTCTAGCCCTAGTTCATTTTATTGAAGAAAGCCCCCCTTCTTCTATTCAACTTAGACATGATCAAATCTTAAAATTACAAGAAGAAGGAGAAAAGGCCAAAATTACTCATGCAAAACATCAGAAAATTATCAAGTCATATTTTGATTTAACTTCATCTAGTTCAAAACAATTACAAGTTGGTGATCTAGTTCTGAAATGGGACAAAGCCTGTGAGGATAAAGGAAAACACACTAAGTTCCAGAAAATATGGCTTGGACCATTTCAGATCAACAAGAAGATAGGCCATTCTACATTCGTATTACAAGATCTATCAGGTAAGAGGGATTCTCTTCCTGTTAATGGCCTCATCCTAAAGAAATTCTTCAATTGAGGAGGTAACCCCTTTGCCTTTTGTAAAAATTCAAATTTCAGTAGAATTTGTAGTTTTTAGGATTATTAGGAAATAAAGTTGTAAGATATCTACCATTGGCCTTTGCAATACTGAAAAAGTTGCTCAAAAGAAGTAGTTTTGATATTTACTTTTAAAATAGAAACCTTAAACAAAAGGACAATTTCTAGAAAATAAGGTATATTCACATTCTGAAACCCCATTTCATTTTTGTGAAATCTTCTCAAGATTTAGAAGTATTTCAAATCATTTTAATGTTTTCAAAATGGCCACAAAAAGGTTATCAATATAAAAATAGAAACTAATTCAATTTTAGCATCTTCAACTCTTACCCTATCATCCATACTCTCTTAAGGAGAAAATTGTCCATCCCATTCATCAAAGTTTATGATTACTCAAAGTGTAATTCTAAAAAATTTGATATGAAAGATAAGGGGTCTTATTACAAGCATGCTTACCATGATCATTGGGAAATAGTTTAACCGAAATTACCAACACTGCATACCAAAACAGGGTAATGGCTTAATCATAAGACAAGGGGTCTCATCACGAGCTGGCTTGTTCAGTTAGATTACAACCAGTGAATGGAATTGTCAAACAGCTGGCCACCAAACTAGGACAATGGCTTTTTATCTTACAAAATAATAGAAAATAAAAGGAAATACAAAATATGAAAGCATATTTTTGGATTCATTCTTTTAATCATACTCTAAAATGGATGGGATAATGGACAATCAAATGGTTAAAAGGTATCCCTGTCGAAACTATGAACATTTGCTGGTAGCAGAGGCTCTACCTATGACAAAGGAGTCATTAAAAAGCTTAAGTTGTAAAGGTTCTTTGCTTTATCATTATCAACCAATAGAGGCCAATTTAAAACTTAGAATGTATTTTATTTTAGCAAGAGAAGAAATTAGCAAAAATAGTTGTTATTAGATTCAGAATGTATGTATACATAGTTATATTAAAATTTTCCTCTTTGATAAGATTTCTATATAAAGAATGTCTAAATATTTCAACATTTCTCAGAGATAATTGTTTCTCCCAGTGAATCGCCAATTGTTGTGTTGTACAACAACCCCCCATTTCATAAAATTTTACTTTCAAACTATAATATGAAATGGGTCCCTTTTAGATTTATGAATAAAATTGGTATCAACTTATCATTCCTCAAAAGGTTCGAAAAGAAATAGTATATTATAAACCTTTTGAGTGAACATAAATCGGTCTTATAAAAATAAATGAATAATTCTTTATTATTGTGATAAAGCGATCAGAAGATTGCATATCACAATAACAAAGGGTGCATAACAAAAAGCACCCATTGGTTTGCCCTGATGCGACAAGCGAATAACTATGGGATATCGGTAAAATTAAGTGATTGTAACAAAAGACCCTCTTTCTATGCTCTGATGCGATATCGCTATCGACGATCGGGGAATATAACATACATGCAACAAAAGGCTCCCTTCTAAAAACTCCTGATGCAAATTAGCTTTATCACTATCGGTGATCGGGGATTTTGCAATGACACAAATGTAAATACTCGAGCATTCCTCCGATCTCCGATTGCCATAAAACTAAGCGTGAATTTCAAAAAGGATTGTAAAGTCTTCGGTATATTATGTTAAATTATTATTAAAAGCCTTTCTATTCTTGATAGTGATTCACTTGTGATCAACCGCCAAAAAATCAAAGCCATGCTTAAATGAATTATTTGGCGAATAAATGATATGATGAGCATTTAAATGATTGACAGGTTTAAATGGCCAATTAATGGAGCAGTTATGCCAAAATCTCTTCAGAGATTGTATCCGCGACAACATTATTTTAATTGTTCATTATTCATTGATTGATATAACTATTTCATACTTGGTTTACACCACTTATTCTCTGCATTACGTTCATTTTATCTCCTGCGTAGAGCTCCTTCGAAGCAGCAAATTTAGACCAAATGGGGAAGAAATCTAAAAAATTTGGAACAGCTTCAGCTTCTGCAATAATAGGACAATCTACAGCCGATCCGGGACCAAGTAAAAGAGGATTGATTTCAGACACTACAAGTCTTGGTCTCGGCAATACTAGTTGGCAGAGCATCTATAATCTAGTTGAAGCCAAAGAACCTGAAGCAATATCAGTACAAGCTACAACAGGTTCGAACTGAAAGTCCGAGGCTACCCTAAAGGATTTAGCCGATTCTTACTTACACCGGATAGAGGCTCGAGAGAAAATTCTTCCATACACAGATGTAGTAAGGTGGGATGTTGAGGAAATCCCAATTACAAACAGAACATTTTTCACAGTCAACAGGAGAGTCTTCGGTTCGTTTCAACAAAATGATTTGAGACAAATGTACCATTTGCCGGAGCCACAGAAGAAGTATAACAAAGCATTTCTGGAGAATTTCAGAGATAAAAATGAAACTGAATTAGCACCTATACAGGAATGGAGACAAAATCCCGCAAGACACAAGCATGAGTCCTCGGGTAAGTACTCTATCGATTCATTGTGTTCTCATGATTGTTACACTGGGGTGATGATGTGTAGAATTTGGGGGTTGCATGATTCCTCAAAATTTTCAATAGAGAAGGTTCCTTTAATGGAAGCAGCAGTCAATAGCGAAATAATGGATTGGGGAAATATATTATCTGACAAGTTAGCAACTGCTATTCTTGAGTTCAGAAATAAAACTCGCATTACCGATAGGTCTATTCCTCCATTTTATTATAGTGCCTACATCTTAGATACTCTTTGCTTTAACTCTGAATTTCCTGTGCTGGAGTGGAGATGGACTGCACAGGACCCCATGCCAATTCATATCTATCACCAGAAGCTGTGGAAAGCCCATCATAAGGACCACCTATATCAAGTTTGCAATTGATTTATGTTGCCCATTTACTATGCAAGTTTTTACAAGCATGCTCCTAAGATTTCCTCACAAGCAGAGATTGACTTAACTGCCCTAGGAAACTGGTTCGTAGAGGATAAATTTACATATATAAGAGTTTTCGGTAGCCATGCTAGGCCGCATGTTCTCCCCTTGTACATACCTGACAAACTATTGGCTAGAGAGATAGCATATCAGCTTATGTCCGCAGGAGCGACCAAGACTGAGGAATTCAAAGAAGCAAGTTTGGCCTCCTTTTCCTCTAAGGTGTCGTGTTTACACTCTGCATGACTATAAGCATGCAGAGAAAGAAGCTGAAAAGATAAATATACTGAATCTCGTCACTCTTCCTAATAGACGATTTGATCCAAGGAAAATCGTCTATAATGTACTGGAACAGGCAAAACTCACTAAGTTTGATCATAAAGAAGATGATTTTGATGACATATTTTCATCAGCGGAGTCATTATTTCAGGTTCAAACACTAGCAAAAATGAGATATCACGATGACAAGTTAGTGGAATTCAACAAACTCAGAGAGCAAAGGTTGCAAATTCTGCCTCTAGATTTACTAGCTACTTCCCCGATGACACAATCAAACGAGCCTGAACAACGACTTACCGATGAACCTCCTGCTACATCAGAAATTTTTGAAGAAGTCCAGAGGAAAGAGCAGGAGGAAGTATAGACGAGAGAACAGGAGGAAGTGCGAAGGAAAGAGCAAGAGAAAATACATGAGGAGGAACAGAAAAAGGAGTAGGATAAGAGCAGTAAGGATGTGAATGTTGATACCCAAATTGACCGGAAATTGCTCCAAGAATGGCAGCAATTCGACTCAATCATAAGCAATCTAGAAAGCTCAAAATATGCCGATACATCCAAAGCGATAGATACACTGGATACAACGCCAAAAAAGGTTCCAAGTGAAGGAAGCAACGACCTACCTGCTAGTACAAACTTAGACATAATTTCGAAAGATCCTTCGGATCAAATCATTTTGCAGGTGGAGGATATACCTCCGTTGGATGTCTTTTACAGCCCAAAACACAGGGCTGTAGTAAAGCGACATCGGAAAAGGAGAAGGATTGATCAACCTTCCTTGTTCTCCGAACAAATAGAGATAGCCAACATAGTTTGGAAAGAGGAGTTCGATCCTTCCGATGACCTAACAAAGTTGTCCAAGTATGCCAGAGCCTATTCGGCAGCCACCATGGACAATGCATCAGAAGTGAGTAATTTGCTAAAAGAAAAAGACTAGGCAATCATTTTGTTACAAACACAGCTATCGGAGGCACAACAGAAAGCTGAACAATTAGAACAACAATTGTCAACTCAACAGCAGTTAAATAATTAACTGAACAAGCAGCTACTTGAAGAGAAACAAAGGGTAGATTCAAGCGTGATTCAAAGGCGGAAAGAATTATTGGAAGCATTGGCAAAATTGAAGATGATGAATGAACTAATGGTAAAGACAAAAGATGAGAAAATTGCTCAATTATCACTTCAAATAGAGAAGTTTAAGAGTCTTCCGCAGCTTGCCAATTTTAGGACAGAAGCACTACAGATCAATAAGGCATTGGTAACACAAATAAGACTATTGTGTCATAAAATTGCTCAATTTGAACCCCTGTGAGACATAACAACATCAATAATCGATAAATCAATCGATGATAGACAGGACTTAGAGCAGGCCGATGAGACCTTAACATATTTTCTTACTTGGCAGGACAATAGTGAGGGATAGGCAGCAAATTTGCCTAAAATCCTAGAATCACGTAAATAAATCCTATTCTTAGAATGGCAGTCCCAATTGGTGAAGGAAGAGAGAGCAGTATCTAGATGGAAATTATCCACAAGTAATTTGATTGAATTAATTAACAATACTCTCTATTTATCTACTATGATCTCTCAATGTACACTAGGTAAACTGCAATCGGCTAAAACATTGGAGCAATCATGTTATCAAGAGATGGAAAAGAATGGGAGGTTGATAACAGGTATTCAAAATTTAACCTGGGGCACCTATTGGTTGTTCCTAGTAAAACCATACAGCCAGAGAGCTGCCCTCAAGTGTATAACAGATGCAATCGGGTGTATCATTCCTGATATACATGATGCCACATACTCGGCTCAGCTCAATTCTCGTCTCAGTCGCCCTCAAGAAGTGGAACCGATGCTAGCGATATGCCAACTCAAATCAAAGGGAAAACAACCAGAGTGATGAATCATGTTGCCGACTACCAAATTGCTATGAAGGAGATATTCAATATCAAGTTATACCAATTAAAAAGAATTTTAATTTTGTAGTTAGTTAGTTTAATTAAGTATTTATAGACCCTTTCATGCATTTAGAAAGGGTCCTCAGTTTTTGTATAAGAGTCAAACCTGAAGTTGCACTACTGTACTTCAGGTATATTTGTTTTATAAAGACTGGGCCAAATTATTCCAATTTTTGAAAACGAAGCTTTTATGTGGATGTGCACTACTGCATTTGTTTAAAAGTATCTCTGAGTTGAAAGAAGGAATTCGAATTGTGATTGATGTTGGGAATGATTTGCAGCACATATGGTACTACTATCTATGTCTCAATTCATTCTTTTTATGTGAATTGTTATTTGATTACTCTTGCTATTATTGAATATATGCATGTGTTTCAACAGTATTCTTTATACTTTCCACTATTGGATGTTCACAGGATGATTTTGTTTTAGTCATACATGTATCAATAATATATAAATGACAAGTGTAACAATGTTTTATTAATTACTTTGTTCAACTATTTGAACAAAGCAATTATTATATGAATGAATGTCTATGTTTATCGAATAGAGTCATCTATATGCTTGTAGATGAACAGAGATCATCAAACATTACACTTAAGAATAGAAATTTCGAGGGATAGAATAGTTATTTGTATTTTTGCTATTTAGATTAAGTCATCCATTATTTATCACTTATTAGAAAACCAGTCACTCATCCATCCCCTTTTTATTCATCATTGGGAAACTAGTCCCATTATATCCAGTCGGAGCCACCATCCTAAACGGAAAAGGAGCTACATTAAGGTCCGGACCGAGTGGTTTTCCCTGATGTTGATGCAATGATTTTCGAGGCATCAACAAGTCCCAAAGAGCACCATCAAATATATCCATGTATACTAAAAAGAAAAAATAATCTTGTGTTAGCAAGTCTATTGGAATATAACTATGATCCAAGGATCCATGATTCCACACCTTGATATTTTAAATATTTTGGACTCTGCATCCTAATCCTTTTATTATAGATCCAATACTCCATGTCTTTATATTTCATGGATTTAGGACTTCGTACCCCAATTTCCATGGCTTCTCATCTACTCTGCTTTGAAACTGTGCACTTCACCTTAAGGTATTCATTTGAGATCATACCCATCTGATGTTTCATTGGTAAGGTCTTGTTCACATTTTACAAAGAATTGTGGAGGACTTCCATAGTAATTTTGGTTTTGGAGAAATGACTTTTGTAGTCATTTATAATTTGAGCATCCTTGTTGGCAAATGACCAAGTCCCATGCGACATCCTTCTCAATAAAATATTAAGCATATATAATCATACAAATCATGTATCATCCATAAATTATAATTAACCATATATTCCACATAGCCATCATCATATATGGACCTATGTGTTTTAATCCGGGATCACCACGCCTGTCATACACCTATGTCAAAACTAGGATATCAAAAGAGAAAACATTGATGATATGATATTGGCCACAATAAATCTTATACACAAACCCATAGATATTATCATAAGCACACAACAACTAGGTGACCCATTCCAGGTTTATAACATATATCCATATACATAAGTCTGACATGCATAATATTTATATTATTGCATCAAAATCACCCTCTTCAAGTGTCACCAAAGCTAACTCACCAAGAAGGGACACTATAACCGCATATGTCAAAAGTTTATTATAGTCTACCGAAGTTATATCTGATCGATACATTTGCTGGAATCATCTATTGAATATTGTTTAGTTTTTTTGTTGGATAGTTAGATGGATGAAGATATGGATCATTGTACCCTCGTTTTTACTTAATATTTCAATCACAATCTAATAAGAAGAACAATTTGAAAGGGTTATCCTCTTAGTGGGATTTTCCATAATCTCTGACCAATCCTGGTGTCTTTATGTGTGAATAATTTTCATCTATTGTTCCTTTATGTTCCACTACATTGATGATGATGTTTTTCTTTATATATAATTTCATATGTTGCTAATAATATTATAACACTAAATTTAGTGATATGATGCTATGGGGTGGATTTAACATACAAATAAATAAATGTAATTATGCCGTAAGGTGTTTCCCTTTGAAATGAATTGCCCTAGCCGCCTCGGTGTCCTATTGTTGACCGTAGATTTGTGGTGTTAGACGATTGAATGAATTGTGATCGTTGATCTAAAACTGAATGAGGAAGCGTGAGCAAGCGGGACAGACGCACAGTGATTCCTCGCGGAGTGACAACTTGCGACGACAACGGGGCACTCACAGAGTCAAAACCGATCAAAATACCACCGCGGCCAAAGATTGTGCTGAAGCTCTTCCCAGAGAATACGCGGGCAATGCCGTGGTACCAGGGTATGCGAGAGAAAAGGTGAAAGAGCTCCGGGACAAGCCATTCTCAATAAATCCAATTCCAGAGCTTTCGAAGTCCACCAGGCGGTTTCGCAGGTAAGTTAACTTGTTCTTGTCTGTGTTAAACTCTATATGTTCTATTTTATCAGTGCTGGTGATATTTGTTGTTTGCATTGATGCTGATATTTATCCTACTCTCTGTGCTATCTTCAGCCATTCTCCAGAATACAACGAGTCCGAACCTGGAGTTGAGATTCTGGACATATTTCTGAGTAGGGTATGTATCTTTTTCATTGTATGATTGTGGAGTTACAACTGTACCTCTCCCAATATTTGTTTTCCTCTCAAGGAGGTGTTTAGTGATTGGCTTGAATTTTGTTTTGCAGAGCGGTTGTGGCGATTCATTAAACTTTGGATGTTCACCACCATATTTTAATGGATCTCCTCCCAGTCGAGCGGACAACCCCCTTGTGCATGATAGCAATTTCATTCATCAAAGAGTGCAGGCCTCACCCTCCACTCTTTCAAAGCCAAAATCATTTGGCAGATCTTCGCTCGGGCCTAATGCAGCTATCCGAGTTGAGGGTTTTGATTGTTCTGGGGAGGGATACAAGATGTAGTGTCCCTGCACTGGCTTGACTCGTGGACATTTACACTGACGATTGACTAAATTGCGGAGCAAGTACTGCCAGAGAGATTTTATGTATAAAATTAGTTATGATACCTTTAAAAATCACATACTGTAAATTTTGTAATCATATGAGTGGGGCTTTCCAACACGACAGGGGTGTAAATGTTGAAAAGTTCGTTTAATTGAGGATATTATTATTATTATTCAGCTATGTGCACTTATTGAGAAAGCATTTGTAGTCCTCATTGAGGATTGTTTTCTCCGAGGCTATTGTATCTAGAGACGAAGTCTTTCCTATAATTTCTGGATTAGATTTTGTCGGAGCATGGAAGATACGCCAGGTGCTTATGCATCCCCATTACTTGTAAGCTGTACAGATTCCTGAGTCATGTAATTGGATGTAATTTTAAACGTTTTAGTTGTATTTTAGCAGCAGTCTTGTAAGATGTTATAGAAAAGCCTAAAGAATAAAGAATTGGCATTTCGGATTTGTATCTAATGTTTTGTATATCTTGATATTGTGCAGTTTTAATTTTGCAAGATCAGTTTCAGATGAGCATGTGTTGGTTTGGTATGCATAATAGTCTTCTAGATTTCTGCCGTGTAATTTTTTTTAAACCTGTTCGTTTTTCAATTAAACAGGAATATATATTTGTGATCATTATTTTGCTTTATGCCCCCTAAAACCCTTAGGCTTTAATAGAAACTACTGCGTTTACAGAACATGATTATATCCCCATATCTCCTAATTACAAACTTAATTAGACAAGGGAGCCACTGCCATGGCGGTAGTCCCTGTTGGGGTCTGACACAACAACATAATACAAACAACTTGACCTCGTGAATCTTGTAGCCGATGGGCACACTGAATTGATTTCTGAGAAGGAATCATAGTACTAGATTGAAAATTGATGATACATGGGTTTGGTCTTTAAGTGTTTTTGTTTCCTTTTTTTAAATGGCTGTTAGGATTTGCAATAATATCTTTCAGTTATATGTAGAGTGCATAAATACCTCTGCAGTAATATCTTTCAGTTATATGTAGAGTGCATAAATACCTCTGTCATGCCATGTTGAATGAAATTTCTTTTAGCCCATAAACATGTGATGCTTTTATAACAGAGAACTGTGCGGGGCTTAAATTTACAATATGTATGCCTAATTTCTTTATATGAAGATGTCATCTTGTTTGCTCTTTGATTCTGTACATGAGGCTGGATATTGCAGGTTTACATTGTATACATGGGAAGTAAAGTGCATGATGACCCGGAGCTAACCTCATTCCAGAATCATGAGCTTCTTGCTGTTGTTCATAATGGAAGGTTGGCATAACGAACACTTTTCTTACAGATATGTTAACATAATGCAAAGACACCTCAATTTGAGCGAGGCTGTTATAATCATTTTTTTTTTTTATCTTTAGTATGAACTGTAAATGGACTGCTATCTTGGTCGCTTAATTAAAATCTTACTCCACGCTGCTCTATTTACAGCATGGAGAAGGCCAAGTTATCTATGGTGTACAGCTACCGTCATGGATTCAGAGGTTTTGCAGCTAAAATATCAGATAACTAGGCAGCAGCTATGGCCAGTGAGTAATTTCACTGTCGTGACCACCAACATTAGATCAGTTCGTTAGGAATTGATGGGATAAGCCAATTTTTATTCTAGTTTCCTGAACCCATTATGTTGTGTTTCTGTTCCCATTACAAAAAGGACTGGTTGTGTTTTTAAATAGTTGTCTTCATAGTATCCTTCTGATTTGCAGAGATGTCTGGAGTTGTTTCTGTATTTCCCAACAAACTGAGAAAGCTCCATACAACCCATTCTTGGGAATTCTTGGGCATGCCATATGGTAATTCATTGGGAACCCCAAATGACTCTGCTAGACCTCAAGAGGACGTAATCATCGGCATCATTGACACAGGTACCATTAATTCAAAAACCCTGGTTATTCCCTTCTCGGTTTCTTTTTCCTTTTGGCGGGCAAACACACCCTTTTGGGCAAGACACTAGCAGGCCAGAAAACTTCAGCATAGAACTCGCTGCCCAAATATTTCCATTCTGACAAAATCACCCTGCACATGCACCTGGACCTGTACGCTTTCCTCGGACAAACCAGCCGGATTTGTTCTCTATGAGATATTACAACAAATTGGGCACATTACTGGTTACTCTGTTTTTAGGTGGACAAATAACAGGGTACATATTCCATGGAATTAGAGTAATCGCATAGCCAGAAATATACAAGTGAATTAATGTTTATATGGTTTGAATTTCTCGATATCCTAATTTCTGAACTGACGATTATTTGGAGTGACACCTTAGTGCTTAGAAGTAGAAGTATTTAATGGCAGAGTCTCTTAAGAGCGTCTCAACATTTACATATTAATGAACAGGTATATGGCCTGAATCCCCAAGCTTCAGCGACCATCTGATGTCTCCAATCCCTTCACGTTGGAAGGGATTATGCCAAAGTGGTGAACAATTTCCTAATTCAACATGCAACAGGTGAAATGTACTTCATTGAAGTTCAGATCGCTGCTTGAATTCTAAGTTCTAACAGCCTATGATGTAGCGATATTTTTGTTAGATACTTACAGAAATATCACTGACAATTCCATGGCTTATTTCAGGAAATTGATTGGTGCTAGGTATTATTTGAATGGACTGGAGGCTGAGAAAGGAGAATCGTTGAAAACAGTGAGTTCGGGGGCTAACACAGAATATAGATCTGCAAGAGATAGCGCAGGGCATGGCAACCATACTGCTTCTATTGCAGCGGGAAGATGTGTGAGAAATATGAATTACAGTGGTTTAGGAGCTGGAGGTGCCCGGGGGGGTGCTCCACTGGCACGAATTGCAGTATACAAAACATGCTGGGAATCTGGATGTTATGATTCAGACATATTGGCAGCATTTGATGATACCATCAAAGATGGAGTGGATATCTTATCTCTTTCATTAGGTCCCGATCTTCTTGAAAGTGACTACTTCAGTGACGCAATCTCCGTGGGCTCATTCCATGCAACACGAAATGGAATTACTGTTGTTTGCTCAGTGGGGAATGATGGGGGTTCTGCTTCTGCAACAAATCTGGCTCCCTGGCTTATTACAGTGGCTGCTAGCTCTACAGACAGGGACTTTACTTCTGCCATCAAATTAAGCGGGAATAATTCTACCTGCCATGTAAGCTATAGTTCTTCTGAATATCAACCATTACCCAGTAGAGCCATGGTTATAACTTCAGGGAACAATATCTCCTTATAAATTAACAACAATTATCAATTGCATGTTAACCAAAAGGCAATAATGCCAACAATTCTCCTTCATGATTCAGTTTTCTGATTTGTACTCCCAGATAGCATATTCATCATCTTGCACAAGTTACATTCCAAGATATTTAAATTTCTTCTTGTAATAGTGTAGTATTGTTCTCCGTTTCTTCAACTGGATTTCGTAGGAGATACATTGTCCTCTAGTGTTTGCATTCACTCTCAATTCTTCAGTTATGACAATTCCATATTTCTGGACTTCTTCTTATTGTGGTTCCATGGGTGGATGGAATTATTCCCCCATTTGCGTCAGTCGAGTAAGCTCCCTGCCTGACAGTTTCATTCCTGTAAATCTTTGTAAAGGAAAAATTTCATCTTTGTATTCTAGAGTTGTCATCATTACACAATTTATTTCATATGGGGAGGTGAGTCCCTCCATAATAGAATATCGTATACTTGCAAAAGAAATTAATCAAAAATGCGAACAAAATTGAAGTCTTGTCATGTTTAAACCAAATTAATAGGCAGAAGCCACAGTTGGCGCTACCGAAAAATACTAAGCTAAAACCATTTAAAGGAAACTAAAGCACCTTTCACTCTCAGCTGAGCGAGGAAAGCTTCCAAATAGGAAGATATAAACATACCCGGTTCTTTTTGAAGTCCTGAGACAGGCTTGTAAGTTGTTCTGCCTCCCAACACTATGGCAGGATGCGTAGCCATTCCTCCCGTTTCTGCAAAGAAAGATTATGTATTAGCTGTAACTTAAAACCCGAAAGAGGAAAAACGATTGACACAATAGAGAACCAACAATAAGAAGAGAGATTTAATACATGTAACAGGAAGATGGAAACGCGGGACAAGCAGACCTTCAATCGCTTCTGAAGCCATTCTTGTAAAAAAAAACTCACCTTTGTGCAGGTTGTGCAGGATAGTCAAGTTAGAGATAATCTATGGAATCTAAATCCGGAAGACAACACGAGTCCATAAGAATTTGAGCTTCTGTTCATAGGCAAAGAGGTTGTCCGTCTGTAATGGAAGGGTAGTATTGTGAGACAGTATTGTGTCCAGCATGAGACAGGGGACTACATGCAGCTTGCCACAAAGCTATGCACGAGACAAGTGGCATATCAACCGTACTTTGGATAACATCATATTGCCCCAATATTTTTGCATCGGACAACGTGAAGGCTGCAATAAGACCCCAATTGTTTTCCCAACCAAAACTTTGCTTAAAAATTTGTTGAATGAAATTATGAGCATTAAACTTAGGTTAAAATGCCAAAACACTGGGAAAAAAAAGGTCAAACTATAAACTAATGCTCGGTTAGTGATTGATCGATCGCTAATAGTCCCAGGTAGGGACTAATAACTGAAGCAAATTTATTAGTAGGATGATAACTTAGAAAAAAGATAACTGAAGTAAAACGAGAAGTGGCGGGATGTGAACAGTGGATTTGTAAGAGGGTATCTGAAATGTTTTTTAATAATGTAAATGGGTATTTGTATTTTGATTATGTGAGATTGGAAGAAGATATAAATGATATAAATAAAACATTTGAATTTCCTTAATTTTATTTTATCATGATTATGGGATTGGGATATCTTTACGCCGTAAGGCGTTTCCCTTTGAAATGAATTGCCCCAGCCGCCGTTGTGTCCTATTGTTGATCGTACATTTGTGGTGTTAGACGATTGAATGAATTGTGATCGTTGATCCAAAACTGAATGAGGAAGCGGGACGGACACACAGTGATATTTCTCACGGAGTGACAACTTCCAGTGAAAGAGACGGCGACGGGGCACTCACAGAGTCAGAACCGATCAAAATACCACTGCGGCCAAAGCTTGTGCTGAAGCTCTTTCCCATTTCGGTAGAAATGCTGAATCGCCTCAAAGAAACAGCAATGGAGGATGGCAAGATCAAGAAGTGCACCAGTTTCGAAGTGGTGACCGCACACCTGTGGAGGGCAAGAAGTCTGGCGTTAGAAATGCAGAATGATGAGATTTCCACGGTGTTGTTTCTGGTGGAATTCAGGGCCAGAATGGAGCCCCCTCTTCCCAGAGAATACGCGGGCAACGCTGTGGTACCAGGGTATGCGAGAGCAAAGGTGAAAGAGCACCGGGATGAGCAGTTCTCGACCCTGGTGCACAAGGTCCAGCAAGGGTTGTCCAGAATAGGCAACGATTATGTTAGGTCTGTGATAGATTGGCTGTAAGTCCACAAAGGGATACCGTGTGCGTTAACAACTTTTCTGTGGTTGCATGGTGGAGGTTGGGGTTAGAGGATGTGGAATATCCATGGGGAAATCCTCTCCATCTGAGCCCTGTGATGGGCCTGAGCCACTGTTCAGAACTGGTCATGCTGCTCCCCAACCCAAACCAACAGTATGGTGCAGGTGGCGGTTTCAACGTTGCCATTACTCTCCAACCTTTTCAATTCCCACGCTTCCACCAGCTGTTCCAACTTACAAAATAACATCCCATCCATCCATTTATCCAGCGATTGACATTTGTGTTTACACTAAGTATTAGCTGCGTTCTTCTTCTTCGTATTTGATGTGTAGCATTCCTGCAAATTTGACTTGTACTCGGTAATTTTTATTCAAATAGTAGAACCATATTTTTATCTGGTTACTTTTTTTTTTTTCATATTCTGAACAAGGTTGGTTGGATAATTTTAAGGTTAAAATGTTAGATTATCTGAGAATGCTTTGGGCATGCGAGAATGGCTGGAATCTAATGGTCACCAGTAGAACTGAGTTCCCTCTGCGAACCTGAATTTTGTTTTTGCATTCCCGGAAGCATTAGCCTGCTCGCATACCCCACCCTACCAATACCAAAATCCAAACAGGATTTAGTTTTTCATTTATGTTTTTCAGGCCAAGCTTTATCCGAGTATCTTTTCTCAGCTTCCTCTGTTCAGGTAAGAGGCTACATCACATCCTGTGATTTTATGCTCCGTAATTCCTTTCTTTTAATGGTTTGTTTGCAGCGTTCAAACACTTGATTTAGACTTTCAATTTTTTAACCTCTATTGAATGGTTTGTAAATAGATTTTAATGATCTTCACTTATCTTTTAATGATCTGATTCCTTTTTCAATGCAGTGGCTATTCACGGTTTTGACTTTGGCTTTGGTTTTTCATATCAGATACTATATCAGGTATTCCAGTGATCTCAGACCTTCAAGATTCAAGGTTTCCAGTTTGACACGCGCATTTTTGTTGACAAAATTAAGATGTTCAAGATATGAAAGATCTGTCAATGTGTGTTGAGAATGCTTTGGGCATACGAGAATGGCTAGAATCTAATGCTCACCAGTAGAACTGAGTTCCCTCTGCGAACCTGAATTTTGTTTTTGCATTCCCAGAAGCATTAGCCTGCTCGCATACCCCACCCTGCCAATACTAAAATCCAAACAGGATTTAGTTTTTCATTTATTTTTTTCAGGCCAAGTTTTATCCGAGTCTCTTTTCTCAACTTCCTCTGTTTAGGTAAGAGGTTACATCACATCCTGTGATTTTATGCTCTGTAATTTCCTTTCTTTTAATGGTTTGTTTGCAGTGTTCAAACACTTAAACACTTGATTTAGACTTTCTATTTTTTAACCTCTTTTGAATGGTTTGTAAATATCTTTTAATGATCTTCACTTATATTTTAGTGATCTGATTCCTTTTTCAATGCAGTGGCTATTGATGGTTTTGACTTTGGCTTTGGTTTTTCATATCAGATACTATATCAGGTATTCCAATGATCTCATCATATCTGAAGTAATATACCATTCTAATCTGTGTAGGACTTTATCAAAATCAATCTTGAGGATCAGATCTTCTTGGTGAATTTCTCCAACCCACTAGATAGTTTTCAAGCTTAATTTTTTTGTGGTTAATGCCTCTGCAGGAGTCTTCAATGCCCTTTGCTGAATCCAAACTTTCTTGGGTGTGTTGAAAATTCTTTCGGCATATGAAAATGGCTGGAATCTAATGGTCACCAGTAGAACTGAGTTCCCTCTGCGAACCTGAATTTTGTTTTTGCATTCCCGGAAGCATTAGCTTGCTGGCATACCCCACCCTGCCAATACCAAAATCCAAACAAGATTTAGTTTTTCATTTATGTTTTTCAAGCCAAGTTTTATCCGAGTATCTTTTCTCAGCTTCCTCTGTTGAGGTAAGAGGCTACATCACATCCTGTGATTTTATGCTCCGTAATTTCCTTTCTTTTAATGGTTTGTTTGCAACGTTCAAACACTGGATTTAGACTTTCTGTTTTTTAACCTCTTTTGAATGGTTTGTAAATATATTTTAATTATCTTCACTTATCTTTTAATGATCTAATTCCTTTTTCAATGCACTGGCTATTGACAGTTTTGACTTTGGCTTTGGTTTTGACTTTGGCTTGAGTCTCCAACATTATGATCTCAGTCATTTTTTCAGATCCTGTAGTCTCTCATCGTTTTTCAATATTTCTGTTTCCTGATCATATATCTTTATATTTCTGATTGTGGTGCACAACATTCCCCTGGAGGGAGTATTCATGGAAGGAGGCCTACCCCCGACTTCCTACAATGTTGTCCTTCCAGACTAGAACTACTGTGGGGAGATAAAAGTTGGCCTCACATTCACTATTAAGGTAGATTCTATATATGCAGAGGCTCTTTATATCAGAAACATTTTTTTGAATGATAATAGGATGGATTCATATTAGCTCTGGATATTGACCAATCACTATAAATTTCATTTTCAAATTTTGTTTTACAGATGTAAGAAGATAATTTCAATAAAAGGTTTAAACTTATTCCTTCTAGATCTTTTAAAGTTAAATATCTTTTTAGAATTTAATGGATTTAAGGATATAAAGGATCTATGGATATAAAGGATGTATTGTAGATTTTGAGAATATTCAAGATATATGAATAATAGAATTTGAAAATCTTAGGGAGGAATACAAAGTTTAAACTTTAAAGTTAAATACTTTTCTAGAATTTCATGGATCCATGAATATGGTAGGTTTTGAGTATATTCAAGATCCATGAATATTGTAGAATATGAGAATCTTAGAGAGATTACAAATAAGATTAAGGTGAAATAGGTCAAACAAATTGACCAGGCACATTCTATCATATTCTCAAATTCTAAAATATTCCCAGAATTTATTATCAAATTAGTTTCGATTCCATAACCCTATCATGTAATTGTGTTTTTCCATATAAATTCCCATCCAATTACTTCAATCCTATGAACTTAAATATGTTTTTTCATATTATGGTGATTTGAAATTGCAGGAAGAAGAAGATTGTTGTGAGGAAGCAGCAACGGAGGAGGTCGGAGGGTGGAAAGAAAGCTCCTACTGACCATTCCTTTCAATTGTTATGTTCAGTAGGTCACATAACATAGAAAACCTTCAAAGAAATCGAATGTACTATCGCATCAAACGTAAGAAATTCTGAAATAGTGTTTATTGGGAGTATATCATTCTGAAATAATGTTTATTGGGAATATATCTGCATCTTTCCTCGCCTATGGCTCTCTTTTAGTGTCGCATCTAACACATAAATTCTGAAATAGTGTATCCACATCGTTCCTGGACTATGACTCTTTTTGTGTGGTTTGATGTTTATCTTTTCTACCAATCATTGGAACTCTTCATGGAAACGTTGTGATTTCTCTTGTGATTTCTTAGAGACTATACAGAATGGATTTCCGCACTTTATGCCTTACGGCGTTTTCTTTGCAACATCTGGTGCAAATTCTAGTTATTTATACCAAAGAACAATATAGCCCTAAGATAATCTAGAACAAATATCACTATTCTTCACAATTCCACACTTCCTCCTAAAGAGAGCTGATAACATAGTTATGGGGACCAACTTTGTTTAGTGTGTATGAATTGTGCTCATTGTGTGGAGTGTGAAACTTTTCACAATGAAAGACTAAAATATCCCTTCACAGACCCGCACATATGCCTAATTACACAAATACTAGAGTGTGGAAAAATCACTATTCCGTGCACTTTCATACTCGATATCTGAGAGGTGTTCACCAACGTTTGTGCTTATGCGGAGATTTTTTGTGAAGAGATTTCATTATGTAGAGAGCTTTCATTGTACATATTTTTTTCTACATTTTGTACAACCTTTAGTCAATTGACAAACAATATTCAGAATATGGAGATATGTATTATTTGTTATTAAAATATTACCAATAATATCTTATGGGTCCACCACATTCCTGGTTGTTATTTCAAGTAATGGTAGACATAGCAGTGTTCACAATATGGAGACATCGATGACTTAATATTAAAATATTAGCAATAATATGTATATGCAAGTGTGAAACATCGTGGCACACTTGTGCATAGAGCTTTCACTATGCAAAGAGATTTGTGTCGAGAGATTTCATTGTAAGAGCACAACCTTTAATCAATTAGTTGGTGGTAGAGGCAAGGACTATGCTGCATGTCATTTATTCTTCTTGCTGCCAAAAAATATTCAAATCAATTTTTTAGACAAAAATGTCAAAGCAACAAACACAGGTGAAATGTGGAATAAGATTATATATTGTACTAGGGAGCCCACGTCACTATTGTTTAAAATTTGTTTGCATTCAATATATAAAATTAAGAAGTTGTCATATTTTCCTAAATTGCACGTTGATATGTTAGATATTATATTTGATAAACTGCAGTTGTGAAAAAAATTCTAAAGAAGTAACGAAAATCTTAGAGATTGTTTGATTATGTATATTTTTTACTCTTTTGGATACAATACTAGAAATACTAGGGAGAGAGGGTGATCAATATTGGTCACACGTCACAACAAATTCTCAATATATAATAATTATATATTCATTACTGAAGTATTAAATATACTTTTGTAATTTTTATAAATTGTTGTGAATAATATATTGAGTTTACCATTATTTAAAAATTAGTTTTTTAAACATAAAAGTATATTATGTATAGATTTCTTATCTAAATAGGTTAAGCCTATCACATCTTGTAGGGAAAAATCAAACCCTAAACGATTCTATATTATTATATTTATCATATCAAATAAACTAAATAACAAATGATGAACAATCTACTAAACAACAAACCCAAGAGTTTACATGTATCAAAAATCTATCCTATCAGGTAAAGTGAACGACCTATGAAGAACAATATACTAAACAAGAAGTCCAAGAGTATGGAAGTGTTCATCTTAGTTGGACATAAATTTAACCAATTATAATCACCCTCACCTATAAATGTGGTGAATTACTTGGCCTTAAGAATGTAATTTAAAATGGAATGAGCAACAACGAGCCAAATAAATATATTCAAGGAATCCCCTAAGAACATTAAACTATTCAGAAGTGCAAGGCTTACCGAAATGAATATCCCAATCATTTAATCATAATCAAATTAATGCTAAATGTACACATTCGAAAAATTTAAGTATGCTATCCATAACTATAGTGATTCACCACTCAAAATTCAAAGTACATACTATAAATCAACACTTATCATCCTATATGTGTTTTTTTTTGCATTTCACAACCCCAAATTACTTAGAATATCATTGTTAACACTCCCTCACATGATATATTTAGCTGTATCTCCTATTTGTATGTTTATATTACTTATATGTTTTAGTTTAGAATTTGATACTTTATTTAGTATATGTTTGTTTAGAACATTTTTTCCTTTATTTAAGTGTATGTATTCTTCATTTGTTTCTATTATGTGTATCTATGGTTGGATTTTCATAGTTTGTATTTGTTTGTATGCTTCTCATCCATCTATAAGTTTTCACACTCATTGCACAAGGGAACATAGATACTCATATAAACAAGGTAAGAAGATGAGTAATAAATGGTTCCTAGCAACAACACAGTCAGATAAGGAGATAAACAACGGTGTTATCGAAAAGAATTTAAATACAAATGTTGAAGAGGTTAATGAGGCATGGTTAAAGAATTAAACATCAATTATAGTGTAAGGATTATGTTTAACAAAAATGATTATTGATATCAAAGGTTAGAGAAAAGATGTTGTAGGCAATTCATCACATTTGATTTAATGAATATGTGGTAAGACAAGTTGCAAAAATATATGGAATTACAGCAACATCATTGCATTGGCTTAATGGTCTCATTTATATGGAGGGAAAGTGGCCTCTCAAAATGTTAGTTGTATAATAGGAGGAAGAAGTGGTTTTTTGGTGTAGGGATATCATCGAAATGGGCTATGGGTTAGAGTTGATGCAACTAAAGGTTAATGTTACTCATATCTATTAGTGTAGACATTCCGAGACTGATTGCTTAGGAAATAATGGTCCATAATGTTTAAGAAAATATATTCATATATTTTGTTATGAATAGAAAAGGAATTAGATAGAGATAAAACCTAAAATTTATGCCCCATTTTGGGACTAAGTTCTATAACACTATATAATGCATATGAGAAACATTCTTATACCCCATAATGTATATGAAACTATGAAGACATTGGTTTATAATATTGAAGGAAGTTTGGCATGTGGGTAATTATTGGGAGAGGGAGTAGGGATGTGCTAACCACTTTCTCCCTAACTATGAATATGGAGTGGATAACTATTTTGTGTTGCGTAAATGTAGTCAACATATTAACCTAGGTTTTAATTTTTCAAGGTAACGCCTTAGTTGAGGAATTATAATATAAATTGTAAGCCAAGAGCATGTGTGATTTCACATCATGGATGGCTAAAGAATTAATTATGAATTGGATTTATTAATTTTCTACAATTGTATCTAGTAGAGTTCAATTCACAAGACCTTTGAGATTTCCTTATGTTTAAATAATTTCCAATTGCAACATATTTTTAATTGTTTGAGATGTGGTTTGATAAAATGTCCATGTCAGATGCTAATAGAAATGTCCAGAAACATTCTTTAATCATATTCACCACAGAAATCATTGTTTAGAAAGTGTCACTGTTTAGATATTGTAGCAAAATTGATTGGCCTTTAGCAATATTTCGAATAAAAACAAGAGTTGCAAAATTGCTCAACGTAGACCTCAACACACTCAGATGACCTCTTTAATATAAATTTAATTTTATTCCCATAGATCTGCAGCCAAAGACCTTGTTCACGACCTTGAAATTCAGGTTCTATAAACAAAAGACTTAGCAAGATTTGATTTAGCGATTCCTCTAATCAATCTACCAACAATCTATTATTTTTTCAAGCAAGACCCAAAATTTTGAATAGATATTTACATTCAATGACATTCTTCACATTACATTATTTTCTACTTTGTATGTAGATAGCAATAAAATTGACAAAGATCGTCACCAGAGTAAAGGTGTCTGCTTAGATTTAGAGGATTGTCACTAGAGTAAGGGCATTTGCTTAGATTTCATGAAGCTTATTTTCTTTCAACTCTCAATGTAGCCTATTGTGGGGGAGGGGTAGCATGGTGGCCAATTCATTGTTTTGCAAAATTTACAATTTAAGTATTAAGATAGATATGTTGTCAACCCAATTGCAGCATTTTGTTAGTGCATATGCACTAGGAAAGAAACCATTTGTAGAAAAAACATTTGGAATATATAGTTTTTGTTCAATACAACCTTAGGTTCAAGTGCATCTAGTTGCTATATAAGACCCATAAATTAAGAAACATAGTCTTAAATGAATTTAATCCCTCATTAGAGTGAGTTGTGGAGAGTTGAGCACCAACATTTGACAATGAAGTCATTTCTTGGATGAATTTTGACTCAACCGTACAATGAGAGGTACCACTACCTTCAGATCCAAAGGAATCAAGATAGAATCCTTTTATAAAGTCTAGTTATTCTAAGGATGAGGATGATGTTAAGAATAAGGAATTTGATGATTCTACATAGTGGTATTTACTAGAGCTATAATATCAAATTGTAGATTTTAGGTTTTAGACTATTTTACTAAAGTTATTAATTGGTGTTATGATTATTTGTTAACTTTGAAGGCAATTTCGAGCCTCATTGTTGATTTATTTTGGTTGAAAGATGCATTGAACTTAGCGCTATATGATCTCATACTTGCTATATAATTGATAAAATTTTACACATTTATTTATAATGTATTGGATTCATGTGCCCACACACATATATGGTGTAATATTTTTCAGAATTTGGAAATTTTATACATTTTTTGGTCGGTCATATTTTTGGTCTAATTTTCTTTTGATTTCAATATGGTTCAAATTTTTGGGGTCAACCACTTTAATTAGGACAACATGGTGTGATACCATTTAAGTATTAACAATGTGTAATTTAAATTTTCTACCTTTGCTTTCCCTTAATGGTTTTACCTATTGTAACACCCCCTCCTCCCAGGTCCACCGAACAAACCAACTAGCTAGGAAAACATGTGATTAGAGAGGTTACTAAGGGATTCAATCTCCTAGGTGACCTTAAGAAAATGGAATTGACAAAAAATATCAAACAAAACCATCCACATTAGCAAAACACCCTCGGGAGACATGTCTGCCACTCATACAACCTGTCCGTAAGTCCCACTGATGATTTAAGCCTTTTAACCCAGAGTCACTCTCATGATATAGGAAAGACAACGCCCAGCAACTCAAAGTCTCTCTCATAGGCCTTTGTGTTAGTGACCTTGTGTTGGGTGTGGAGCCTGATTATCTTATGTATTTAAAGGTATTGCCGCATTGGACCCCAGCATTGCCGCCCTTAAAATATTCGCTGTAGGGGGGGTCTAGGGGGGGCGGCTGCAACCTTTGGGAGCCCCCCCTTGGTGGGAGGATCGGGGGCAGCACCCCCAAAGCTAAGAATATATGTAAAATTGCCTTAAATGTTGTAATTTCATAGACAATCTAGGCCATTCATTAGGCAAAGATCTGACCGTAGAAGTTATGTTTAAATTAGGGTTTTTTTCCCTAGAAGGCAACACCTCACTATATATGAGGGAATTGTATTGCGTTTATGCATATCTGTATTCTGAGTGAGGAAGAGAGAGGAGATTGAGAGCGAAGAGGGAATTACAATGGATTTTTTGTAGGTTGTATCTCTTCAGTTTGTTGGATAATATAGAAAAAAGGACTAGCTGTTTCTCCGTGGACGTAGCCAAAACTCGGTGAACCACGTATATCTATGTCTCTCTTGTTTTATGTGTTTCCTGTGTTTATATTTCTGCAATATTTTATGTGTTCCATTGCTTTGTGAGATATAATTATCTAACAACTGGTATCATAGCCATAGGTATTTTTGGTTGATAAACTCACAGGAGAGAATGGTTCCTAGTTTGAGTGGGAGCAACGGTCGAAGATGGTAGGTTTAGGGTCGAAAAATTCAATGGCCAAAACTACCAGCTGTGGAAGATGTAGATGGAATATTATCTATATCATAGAGATCTGTACCAACCATTGAGTGGAAATACAAATAAGTCGGCGAGTATGACAGACACAAAATGGGATATTCTCGACAGAAAAGCACTTGGAATAATACGACTATGCCTAGTGGTGTCGATAACGTTTAATATTTCAAAGGAAATGACAATAGAGGGTTTAATGTTGACATTGGCCAAACTATATGAAAACCCATCGGCCTCAAATAAGGTATTTCTTATGAAGCATTTATTTAATATGAAGATGTCAGAAGGTGGATCTGTTGCTGATCATTTAAATGAGTTTAATACAGTTACTAGTCAATTAAGTTCTGTAGGGGTAGCTTTTGATATGAAGTTAGGGCTATATTATTTCTATGCTCATTGCCAGAAAGTTGGAATGGTTTAGTTATGGCCATCAGTAACTTCGTCTCTGGATATAGTACTTTAAATTTTGATGATGTTGTTAGTGTAATCCTTAGCGAAGAAATGCGAGAGAAAATCTCCGGTGAGACATCAGGTTCTTCTTTGACTGCAGAGACTAGGGGAAGAAAAATGGAAAGAGGAAAGAGCCTTGGATATTGCAGTAAGTCAAGAAAATGCAGATCCAAATCTAGATCGGGGATAGTGTGTTGTAGATATAGGAAGAAAGGACACCTGAAGAAAGACTGCAAGTCTCGAAAGGGAAAAGAAGGAGACACACAACAAGAAAATAATTATGAAGTGAATGTAACAAGTGATGTGTTGCAAGATGCTTTGATTCTTTCATTAGATAATATTATTGATGCCTGTGTGGTAGATTCAGGGGCCTCGTTCCATGCCACACCTGATAGGAAACACTTTTATGATTATGTTCAAGGAGATTTTGGACAGGTTCGATTAGATGATGATAAACCCTGTAAAATCATTGGAATGGGTACAGTTTTCATAAAACAACAAAATGAAAATCAATGGCTATTGAAGGAGGTAAGGCATGTTCCAGATCTGAAGAAAAATCTGATTTCAATAGGGCAGTTGAGAGGTGAAGGTTGCGTAACAACTTTCATAGATAAAACTTGGGAGGTCACTAAAGGATCCCTGATAATAATGCAAGGAGGAAAGATTGGTACATTGTATTTATGTAACGATATTTCTAATTCTGTTAATTGTTTAGCCTTTATAGGAGAAGATATAGAATTGTGGAATCACATGCTCGGGCACATGAGTGAGAAGGGGATGCAGATTCTTCACTCAAGAAATATGTTGCCAAGTTGAAGCATGTTGATTTAAAATTTTGTTAGAATTGTGTTTATGGAAAACAGGAGTGAGATTTATTAGAGTTGGGAAAGAAAAAAAGAGTGAAAAATTAGAGCTTGTGCATACAGATGTATGGGGACCTGCTCAGGTATCATCTCTTGGTGGCTCTCATTATTATGTTACTTTTATTGATGATGCAACCAGAAAAACCTAGATTTGTTGTATTCGAAATAAAGCTGATGTAATTGATACTTTCAAGAAATGGAAAGCTTTGGTTGAAAATGAGACAGGAAAAAGGTTGAAGTGTCTCAGATCAGACAATGGAGGTGAATATTTCAGCAAAGAGTTTGATAGGTACTATTCAGAGAATGGAATTCGTAGAGAGAAGATAGTTCCAGGAACACCACAAGAAAATGGTGTGTCAGAAAGGATGAAGAGGACAATCATGGAGCGTGCAAGGTGCATGAGATTGCATGCAAGATTTCCTTTACAATTTTTGGCAGATGTTGTAGATATTGTTGTTTATCTAATAAAGAGAGGGCCTTCAGGTTCCTTGGATGGTGGTATTCCAGAGGAGGCATGGATAGGTAAAAAGGTAAACTACTATTTTTTTAATACTTTTGGTTGTGAAGCCTTTGTCCACATTAATAAAGAAAATAGAACAAAGCTTGAGGAAAAATCAGAGAAATGTACCTTTATTGGATATGGTGTTAATGATTTTGGTTATCACTTTTATGATTATGAAAAGCATAAAATCATTAGGAGTAGAGATGTCATATTCAATGAAAAGGTTTTGTATAAGGATCAATTGTAGGAAAGAAACAGGAAAAATAAAATAGAGAATACACAGTGCTTGACGAGATCACAGAAAAAGTGATGGTGCCTACAAATCATAATGGTCAACATCCAGAAAAACAACCACAATAGAAACAAGCATCTCAAACACCTGAAAGTGGTGTTAGAAGATCTACCAAGATAGGTAGACCCCATGAACGATACTCTCCTTCCTTATATTATGTATTGTTGACTGATTCTAGTGAACCAACATGCTATGAAGCAGTGCAGGTAGAAACCAGGAAGAAGTGGGAGCAAGCCATGAAAGAAGAGATGGAATCCTTAGCACATAACTAGACTTGGGACTTAGTCAGGTTGCCTGTAGGTAAAACAACACTGCAAAATAAATGGGTTTACAAGTTGAAGGAAGAAGATGGAGGTAGAAAAAGGTATACAACTAGACTTGTGGTGAAAGGGTTTGCACATAAAAAGGGTATAGACTTTGATGAGATATTTTATCCTATTGTTAGAATGACTTCAATCATAACTATTTTAAGTCTAGCAACAGCTGAAGATTTGCATCTTTAGCAATTATATGTAAAGACAACCTTTCTCCATGGGGATTCAGAGGAAGAGATATATATGCAGCAAACACAAGGATATGAGGTAAACAGGAAGGAGAAACTAGTGTGCAGATTGAAGAAGAGCTTGTATGGCTTAAAACAGGCTCCAAGGCAGTGGTATCTAAAATTTGACAGGTTTATGTCTGAACAAGGTTATACTAGATGTCACTTTTATCATTGTGTTTATCTCAAAAGGCAAAATGATGGCAGCTATATTATATTGTTATTGTATGTAGATGACATGCTTGTTGTAGGTTCTAACATTCAGGAAATAAATGTGCTCAAAAGAAAATTGGCAAACTCATTTGCAATGAAGGATTTGGGTGCTGCAAAACAAATCCTTGGTATGAGAATAACTAGAGACAGGAAGAATCACAACCTAACATTGTCTCAAAGTGAGTACATAGAAAAGGTGTTGAAAAGGTTTAATATGCAGAATGCAAAACTAGTTGGTATACCTTTGGCTAGCCATTTCGAATTAAGTAAGGAGGAATGTCCCAAGACCTAGGAAGAAATGGCTCATATGTCTAAAGTTCCATATGCATTAGCAATTGGAAGCTTAATGTATGCAATGGTCTGCACAAGGCCTGATATTGCACATGCTATGGCAATTGTAAGCAGGTACATGAACAATCCAGGAAAAGAACATTGGATGGAGGTGAAGTGGATTCTTAGGTATTTGAGAGGTACCACAAATAAAGCATTATGCTTTTATGGTTCAAACATTGCTCTAAAGGGATATGTTGATGAAGATATGGTAGGTGATAGAGATAACAGGAGGAGCACAACAAGTTATGTGTTTACTGTAGGTGGAATAGCTGTCAGCTGGGTCTCAAAACTACAAAGTGTTGTTGCACTTTCAACAATAGAAGCATAGTATGTTGCTGCTACACTGGCTAGTAAAGAAATGACTTGGTTACAAAGGTTTCTAAATGAATTGGGTAAGAAGCAAGAGTTGGGCAAGTTATACAGTGATAGCCAGAGTGCCATACATCTTGTAAAGAACTCTGCATTTCATTCCAAGACTAAACTTATATAGCTCAAGTACCATTTCATATGGTCAACATTGGAAAATGGAGAGTTGAAGCTGGAAAAGATACACACTAGCCATAATCCTACATATACGTTAAAAAAAGTTGTAACCAAGGAGAAACTGAGAATATGCTCAATTTCAGTTGGTATTCAAGTATGATGAAGAAGATGAGAAACATCCAGGTCCAAAGTGGAGTCGTTGTCTATCAAATGAAGCAACGGTGGAGTTGCTATAATTAGTCTCCAAGGGGAGATTGTTGGCTCTGGAGCCTGATTATCTTCTGTATTCAAAGGTATCACCACATTGGACCCCAGTTCATAATGGGGTGGCAACACACCCGTAAAATATTCACTGCAGGGGGGTCCGGGGGGGTGGTTTCGACCTTTGGGAACCCCCCCTTGGTGGCAGGATCGGGGGCAGTGCCCTCGAAGTTAAGAATAGATGTAAAATTGCCTTTTAAAATGTTGTAATTTCGTAGTCAATCTAGGTCATTCATTAGGTGGAGATATGATAGTAGAAATTATGTTTAACTTAGGGTTTTTTGCCCTAGAAGGCAACACTTCGCTATATATGAGGGAATTGTATTGCATCTATGCATATCTATATTCTGAGTGAGGAAGAGAGAGGAGATTGAGAGCGAAGAGGTAATTACATCTGATCTATTGTAGGTTGTATCTCTTCATTTTGTTGGATAATATAAATGAAGGACTGGTTGTTTCTCAGTGGATGTAGCCCAAACTGGGTGAACCATGTATATTTGTGTCTCTCTTGTTTTATGCATTTTATGTGTTTATATTTTTGCAATATTTTATGTGTTCCATTGCTTTGTAATATATAATTCTCTAACACTGTGGAATTTTCTTAGCATACCTGTGCCTACGACCCCGATATTTGAGCCACTTTTCTAGCCCATAATCCTAGCCTCTTCCCAAAACATGCTACAAGCTTCATAATCATTCAAGGACATGAAAACAATATTGAATACTCAAAATCAACATCAGGATTGGGCCTGATAATCCCCAATTGGGACTGACATTATGTCAAACACTTGGTATCAATGCAAACTATAGGTCTAAGATACAAAATAGAGCATAAATGATTGAAAGAACTTATGAAACATAACTAGAAGGATCACTTCCTTATCCATTAAACTATCATACCATCAATTAGGTCTTACATCCATCTATTTAGCAATTACAAGTAAATACTTGAAATAACCATGACATGAACCAATCACATAACCATGCTTATAACAAGCATAAAACCATATAAATATTAGAGATATGACAACCATTAAATCCACATATAAATCAATGAAAAGGTAAGAGAAATTAGCTTTTATTAATCATAGGAAAATCTAGGTTCGAGACTTACATGTACCACTCCACCATAGACATAGCTGAACCAAATCTCTCTTTTAGAAAATCACCCTCGTTCCATATTCCAAGCATGAATGTGGGATCTCATAAAAAACATGTCTAAGAAAAACCAAGGGAATCCAAAGGTTAAACCGGCTCCACCCTCACCAAATAATGATCACACCAAAATTGGTGCTCCAATCACAATCGAACTGAACTTAGAATGCCATATGAAATCCATCATTATCCTCTATGAATTTTCCATCTCCTTGTCTCTTAGGTTTTACTGCAATCCAATTCCTAATCACGAGGCCCTAAACTGAGACCAGACTCTAAGGATTTACCGTAATCCAAACCCGGATCAGTATGCCCTAAATCGAGACTTCTCCCTCAAGATTTACCATGTATCCCACCAAAACCGATCAAGAGATTCCTGGGCCTTTGTGAATGAATCTTGAGACCACCTCCACCTCGGATTTTGAAATCCATCCAGCAAACCAAATCTCAAAAACTGAAATAAACATCCCAAGACCATGTCATATTGAAAAAGGAAAGGCTAGGATGAAATCCATGGTCATAACTCGACAAAAAAATGCCACCGATAACAAGATAACCGTACACTAACATGCAAATCCATGCATATCCAAACCAACTAGGAAATCACACAAGGAAAAGGTTACCTAGAAGTATTCTTGCTGAAGTTTCTTGATCCTGCTCTCCTTCCTTTCCCTTTCCTTGCTTTTTCTTCCTTGATCCAAAGCTAGAGTTATCCAAGAAAAATCTAAGTGACCAAGAGTGAGAGAGAGAGAGAGAATAATGAGAGAGATTCAAACTTGAACTAACAAAAGGTTAGCAAAAGCTTGCTCACTGATCCCCAAAAGCACTTTTTTAATGAGGCCTCTATCTTCTTTATTTTGCATTATTTTCCTTCAATTTCCTCCTCACATGCAACATGTGACCTTTAACCTTACTTTTCTACTAGTTTCCTATATTTTCATAAATAAATGTGCCAAAATGTCTTTTTTTCCTTTTAATGCCTTTTCCTTATCCTTTTCTAATTTCCTTAGCAAAAACACACATCCAGTGATGCCCACTAGGATATCTTTTCCCAATATTCATCTTGGAATAAGTGTCCCTTAACTGTGGTCTTATTTTGGCTTTATCAACTTTTATTATATGAAATTTTCACCAAGGCTGTTACAGAACCCTCTCCCTTGGGGAACATCATCCTTGGTGTTAAAACACACCATGACTTTAGAAAAACTGCTAAAAAGGAAACATACTACCCATGGAGATTTATAACTTATCTAATTGCAGTATTTACAATGAATGACCTTCTCAAAAGAAAAACTCATGAAAATGTGAAAATATAACAGCCATTGTAATATGAAACCCATACTGCTTGTTGGAGCTTTATAACTTAGCTCATGGCAGTATTTACATCCATATACATATACATACATATACCAAAAAATCAGTGAAACATATACCAACATCAAACCAAAACTTATTTCCCTCAATCAACAAACAATGAAGGACACAGGTCTTGCATCTAATCTGCCATCTCCCATGTAGCTTCTTCAGGCCAAAAGTGCTTCCACTTCAATTTAAATTGCTCTATGGATATGTTTTTGAGCATGAGATGTTTTTGTTGCAATATGAACCAAGGCTCTGGACGGACCTCTCCTTTTTGCTCCACCTGCAATACACACCAATCAATAACAGGATCAACATCCTTTATATACTTCTTAAGCAATGAAATATGGAAAACATCATGGAATTTCACTTTTGGAGGTAGTGCAAGTTGACATGCCACTGGTACAACCCTCTCAAGGATCTTGAAAGGCCCGCAATACCCTGGTGCCAACTTGGCACATGAACTATTCCTCAAAGATATTTTCTTGGGCTTGATACACAAATACACATGCTCCCCAACCTAAAACTCCTTGAATTCGCTATGCTGATCCGCATAACTCTTTTTTCTATCCTATGCTACCTTTAGATTCATCTTTATAACTTGAATTTCATACTCCATGTCTGCCAACATGTCTGGTCCAATAAGTACCATGTTCACTGGATCACTCCAGTTGATGGGAGTGTTACAACTTCACCCATACAATGCCTCAATAGGGCTCATCCTTAATGACTCTTTATAACCATTGTTGTATGAAAACTCAACCAATGGAAGATACTCCTCCCATTTCTTCTGTCGGTGCATTGCATACGTCCCCAACATATCCTCTAAGACCATGTTGACCCTCTATGTTTGTCCATCTGTCTGTGGATGATAAGTTGAGTTGAAGGCCAACTCTGCGCCCAATCCCATAAATAGCTCCTTCCAAAACTTGGAAGTGAACTTTGCATACCTATGCAACACAATATTCTTTGGAACACCATGTAGTCTCACTATCTCTCTCATGAACACCTATGCTACCTAACTCGCTGAATATGTAGTCTTTACTGGAATGAAGTGAGATACCTTGGTCAATATGTCAAGCTGACCATAATAGAATCATGTTTCTTTACTTTCTCAGAAGACCTGTAACGAAATCCATGGAAATGACATCCCATTTCCATTCTAAAATCACTATAGGTTGAAGTAAACCACCTAGATATTTACATTCTGCCTTGACCTGCTGAAAATATAAACATCTAGCCATGAACTCTACTAGTTCCTTCTCCATATTCGGCCAACAATAGAACTTCTTCACTACCGTCAACATCTTTTAATATCGGAGATGACCCGAGTATGGCTTGGCATGAAATTCCCTCAAGATAATCTTCTTGAGCTCACTGCAATTCAGTACATAGATCTTGTCTCTAAATCTTACCAAACCATTTGTTGTGAGATGATATTCTACAGCCTAATCACTCATACATGTACCTATACTTGTGCTCTACTCTCACATGTGTATAATCTCCATGTATTTGTCATCCCACTATCCTTCCTACAGGATCATATCATGTATCTCCATCGCATAAGAGTTTGAAACTGTTAAATTATTTACCTATACCTTCTAGCAAAGAGCATCTGCAACCTAGTTCTGTTATAGTACCATTTACCACCCTTGGTATTTGTGATGCCTGGTTTATGGCCTAGGGCAACCCCTCCTTCCAGACTTGGTCCAAATATTTAAAAAACAATGTTTTATTCCCTGTACGCTACTTTTCCCTGAGATAAAAGTGTGTGCATGTGAGTTAGTCAATACCCAACCCATATATATGTGTTAAAACAATTAAAAAAATTAAATTTCCTTAATTATGGGTGGAGTTCATGGTTTTTACCTGTTGATTACCTCCTATTTCCTGTGGCCCAACTGTTTCCCAACTAAAAAACTAATTGGGAGAAGTATAAATAGACTTCTATGGGAAGGCCTTAAGGAGGAGAAGAGATAGAGTTATTATACTAAGATTATCCTTGACTGAGTCTGAAGTATCCCTGTGCTTCATGCACTTACCCAAGTTTTAGGAAACCCTTGTTTCCTTGATTGTTGATATTCTCCCTCTTGCTTGTGATATCATGGTATTGGGTATGGAAGGAGGTTGTTGAAGACTGGAACTGGAAGGATTCAGAGGATTGTTGGCCAGATAAATCATTCTTACAGAGAAGACCGATCTCCCTAGTACCGAATGATATCTAGCGACAAGCAGCACAAACAAATCTACTTTTCTCTAAACATGTTTCAATTCATAAATGAAAACTAAGAGGTATAACAAACCCTAACTCAGTCCAATGCTTTTTTGCAGCAGATTTGTTTCAACAGCTTCACGCAATTCCCTTTTAGTAACATGCATACACAAACAAACACACATCAAAGAATATTTGCAAAGATATTATAATAAAACATGTTCATTATGAAGATCAAGGAGCTCATAAAATAAACCATTAGAGACAGTTCATTGAGAAAAACAAACTTGATTATATTAACTTTATGAATAAAAGACCCTTACAACCTTTGCCTTGATGTTGCACAAGCTCTTTCCAGGGTCTAGCAGGAGTCTCCTCTACTTTGACAAGCCTCACTCACTTCCGAAATGAAATGAAAGGTATGTGATCTCTCCTCTCACAAGCTCAAAAAGGAAGTCTAATTTCCAATAGCATTTACCCCCAAGAATCTTCAGCTTTCAACCTCTCCTACAACCAGCCCAATGCCCAAATTTATAGTTCAAATGGAGGAAGTTGCAGGTCCACCATTGAAGGGATAAATTCCTCCTTCAATGGGATAAGCACCTGATATCATGGAGTTAGCTCTCTTAGTTATGGAATGGATGAACCAAGGTGGAGTGGACTTGCCAGTGCAATATTCCTTCTAGAAGTGTCCAGAAGTGACCCAAGATGAGTTTTTAAGAATGAACTCATGCCTTTTTAGCTTTTACTGGGGTTCGCACCCATCACTCAATAGACAGAGCGGTCAGGTTTGCAAGGGACATGACCATTGGGTGCGGCACCGTAGGCAACGCTAGGAGAAAGTGTGAAACCAGGATTTAAGATATTTTTAAGGTCTTTCTCCTATTTTCAAGGCTTGACATGAAGAGCTGAGGCTTAAGACTTGCAATGGAGGCATGTATGAGTGGTGATGGACTCACACAAACTGTATAAGGTCATAGTGACAATTTTTTTTGTAACAAGGATGGTTTCGCTTGGAGCCCGAAGAAGAAGACATGGGTGAATTCTCTCCTTGTTAGTTATAGCTTTCTACAATAAAAAGAAGAGCTGACATGTACTCTTTTTATCATGATCAGATGATCCATTATGTATTTTCAGTTCTTTGTACTTGTATACATATTGGATCCGCTTGTACTTGATATGTGGACATGCTTTAGTTTCTCTGAGCATAGGTATGCCCACCTCAGGTAACAGTTTCTTTTTTATCTCTTTTTGTTAGCTTGGCAGGCTAAATTCTGGTGAAGTCCTTCTCAGTTGCGGCAGGGTTCTTTCCATATACTTAATAAATTTCGGCCATCATGTACTCCTTCTGACCTCATATATTAGGGGACATCTATTATAGCACCATTTACCACCATTGTTACTTGTGATTCTTGGTTTATGGCCTAGGGCAAACCCTCCTTCCAGACTTGGTCAAAATATTTTAAAAACAATGTTTTATTCCCTGTATGCTACTTTTCCATGAGATAAAAGCATGTACACGTAAGTTAGTCAATACCTAACCCTTTTATATGTGTTAAAACACTTAAAAAAATTAAATTTCCTTAATTGTGAGCGGAGTTCACAGTTTTTACCTATTGATTACCTCCTATTGCCCATGGCCCAATTTTTCCCCAATTGTTTCCCAACTAAAAAACTAATTGGGGGAAGTATAAATAGACTTCTATGGGAAGGCCTTAAGGAGGAGAAGAGATAAATTTATTATACTGAGATTATCCCTAGCTGATTCTAAAGTATCCCTGTGCTTAGTGCAATTCCCCAAGTTTCAGGAAACCCTTCTTTCCTTGATTGTTGATATTCTCCCTCTTGCTTGAGATATCATGGTATTGGTTATGGAAGAATGTTGTTGAAGACTGGGACTGGATGGATCCGGAGGACAGTTCCTCTTGGAGCCGGAATAAGAAGACTCAGGTGAATTCTCTCCGTGTTAGTTATATCTTTCCACAATAAAAAGAAGCGTTATCTTGTTTCCAAGATTAACTATGTTTATGCATCAAATATGATTGTAATTCATATGTGAATGCTATTTTGATGTATAACTAATCATTTTATTATATGATATAAAGTTAGTTTCATTAAAATTATTTATCTATATACTGCTATGTATGTTTGAATTGAATAATTTTTAGGTTTGGAGAACATTAGGAGTTGCAGAGGGTCTAAACCCTGTGGGATCTACCCAAAAAAAGGACATTTGGGTATGGTCGCTCTCACATAGTTTGTTATATAAGCATTTTTCCTGAGTTGTATGACTGTTTCTTACTGTAGTTTTCTCTAGCTCTGTTGGGGTTCCAACCCAAAGCCCTAGGGTACTTATTCTTATAACACACATGTGCATAATCTCCATGTATTTATAATCCCACTGTCCTTCCTGCAATATCATATTCTGTAGCTCCATCCCAAAGGAGTTCATAGTTGTTATACGATTTACAGGTAGCTTCTTGCGAAGAGCATCCGCAACCTGATTCTCCTTTCCTTTGATGTATTTGATCTCGAAGTCAAACTCACTGAGGGTAGCCAACCATCTAGCTTGACTAGCATTCAGATTCGGCTGATCAAAAAATTATCTCAACCCACTGTGATCGCTCATCAATGTAAACCTCATGCTAAGAAGATAGTACCTTCAAATCTTCAATGCATATATAATAGTTGCTAGCTCAAGATCATGCATTGGGTAGTTATGTTCATGATCATTTAGTTTCCATGATTCATAGCACACTACTTGTCCTTCTCACATGAGAACTCCATCAAGTCCTCGCTTGAAAGCATTTGTACACACTACAAATTCCTTGTCCGGATTCACAATATTTAGCATTGGTGCATGTGTCAACAACTACTTATGCTATTCAAAACTAGCCTCATATTATTTTGTCCATTCGAACTTCTTACCTTTCCATTGTAATGATGTGATAGGATAAGAAATGCATGAGAATTTCCTGATGAACCTCCTGTAGTAACATGTCAATCCCATAAATGATCTCACCTCATCCACATTCTTAGGAACTTCCCCATCCATAATAGCCCATATCGTTTTTGGATCCATTACTATGACATCCTTGGAGAGAACAAGCCCCAAGTAATGTACCTCAGTCTACAAGAAGATTCACTTGCTAATATTATCTTACAAGTGATGCTCTCTTAACAATCTCAACACTGTTGCTAAATGCTCGGCATGTTCTTCCTCATTCTTAGAATATACCAGTATGTCAGCAATGGATACAATAACAAATTTTTCCATATAAGGACACAACACATTATTCATCAAACACATAAATGTAGCTGGAGCATTATGTCAAACTGAATGGAACAACAACAAACTCATAATTCCCATATCTAGACCTGAACGCAGTCTTGAAGATATCCTATTCCTTGATGCATACCTGAAGGTATCCTAATCTCAAGTTGATCTTAGAGAAAATTGCAGCTCCGTTCAACTAATCATACAAATCGTCTATAAAAGGGTATGTTTAGTCAATGCACAATCTGAGAGTACCATCTTCCTTCCTCACTAACAACATTGGTGCACCCTATGGGAATACACTCAGCCTAATGTACCCCTCTTCCAACTTTTGTTTCAACTGCAACTTTAACTCAACCAACTTAGGTACGCTCATCTTGTAAGGTGCTTTTGATGTTGGGGCTACCCTTGGCACCAACTCAACAGGAAATTCTACCTCCCTGTGAGGTGGAAACTTACTTTGTAACAATTTCAAGAAATACATCCTGAAATTGTTGTGAAACTGGGTACCTTCTTAACACATCAACATCCTCAACCTCCTTATCGTTGTCACTAGAAATTTTTACTGCAAACATCACACAACATTTTCTGCAACTACTTGGCCTACATAGTGGTAAACATACTCACTGATGTAGGATTCTTCTTCCCCTACAAAGTCCTTTTTCCCCACTATTAGCCACACACTCAATGGCTTTGTCAAAGAAATCTACTTTAGTTATGTGAATGTATAGCGAATCCATACCCCAAATCACACTATATGAACCCAATGGAAATAAATTCAAACGTGTTGTTGTAGGCATACCATTTAACTGAAATGAGCAAGCTCTCACCCAATGGTGAACTATCTTCTATGTACCTATAGCCAATTGTACCAACGAAGATTCTGCATGCACTTATTTTCTCAAACCACACGTATCCACCGAGTGAGGAATAATAAAACTATATCAATCTTATAGAAACAACTTGATCACAAATCTTATCATCCATATCAATTATAGATGCTTGATGATATGCCTGCCCATTGTCCACAACTACAGAGATTCGAGGAATGTTATGACAAACATCACCAATTGTATGTTCCCTTGAGAACTATAGATCTAGTGTCTACAACCATTGTGATACTCTGGAAAATCCCTATTACGATGATCCTTACCACATATCCAACACTGCAATGGTTCCCTACCACTGCCTCTGGACTACTGCTCTCCACATCCCTTCTGAGTTGTATTGAATCTCTTGTAAGGAACTACATTTTCTTTCCCACTTGCATCTTGAGGTCTTCCTCTCTTTGGTGTCCATTTTCCTTTAGCCTTCTCATTTCTTTTCAAGTCATTCTTAAGCTCAAATTTGTGCTTTGACTCCTCATAACAATGCTTCAACTTTTGGATGGACCCCTCCAATGATCTAGGATCATGGAACTCAATTTGGTCTCTCTATGCAACTCACAATCCACTGACGAATCTCTGAACCTTGGCCTTCTCCTCCTCGAGGTAAGGTAAATATCTCAATAGTTCCAAAAATATGGTCGTATACACATTGTCTATCATAAAACCCATCTGCAATGCATAAAAATCCTTAGCTCTACCATCATAGTACCTCTCAAACAAGTACTTATTCCTCAAGATCCTTTCAAACGCATGCCGAGTAAAATTTCCTCATGTATACCTTTGACATTCTTCACGTCTTCCCACCAAATATCTTCTTTACCTTTCATCTGAAATGGATACTAAATCAAGAAGAAGAGGTATTACAAACTCATGTTCAGGAATGCCTATATTATTTACTGCAATGGATCAAAAAGATTACAAATAATACAAATAATTAACAATCATAAAACATAACAGACACACATCAACACAATCAAAATAATAAAGGAGTTCACTAGACCCTCTGGCTACGTCTCCTGGTCTAACTTTCAGTGTCACCCTCTATATTAAGTCTTCAAGAATAGATTATTACAAGAGTGATCTCAAAAAATAGCGTCTCAACCAACAATGACATCAAAGAGGGATCTGCTCAAAAACCTTGAGTCTAAAAGAGTGCATAGACTCTCCCTCAATCCTATTCCTTTATTCAATCTGCCTCGATTTGACTGACTAATTGTCTTTTTGTGACTGCCTTCAACTAACTTATTATGTTTTTTTTTGTCATGGGTTGGCTTTTTAAGCTTAATAGTGCTATTTGTTCAATCCCCTCCTTGGGCTCTCTAGCTCCTAGCGCTGTCCCTTCATCTTCCTACTGAGTGTTCAAGCAGTCATTGCAAAATTCTTAAGGCACAGTGCAGTTGTTTACAAACGGAAGGATCTTTGTGTGCAGGAGAAAATCCCTAAAAATACACTTTACATTTACACAAAGAAATACATGGAATACATTGAAAACCAATGAAAAACCTGACCGCAAAATTAAAGCCAAAATTCAAATGAAATAAAGTCTGCCCTATAATCCTCTTGGTTCTACCGTGATTGCAATCACAAGTTGCATTGGCTACAGGTCATAATCCCTTTGTATTCCACACCTTGATCTGCCTTCAATCTGACGGTTCACATCCAACCTGAAACATCAAGTAGTCTGCTCAATCCCCACCATCTGATCTATGATTGCTAATCCAACAAATGATAGCCATTTCGGGTGGCCCACTAGCACAGAGATTACCCACATGGAAAAGTTGTTTTATCTCTCCTGCGGCATGCTACGTGTCGGCCAATGTATGGAATCAGGCAGAGCCTCCCCAATACTGCTTACCACTTGAAGCCTGCCTGAAATATCATTTTACCTCAGAACTCAAATAACATAAAACCACATTTATAAACCCTTTCGTGTCCATGCATATCGCATAGTCTTTGGCCTACGGTAAGTCCTCCCTTTAGCAAATTTCCGACGCGATATGTAATCTCCATTGTTGATCTGTGCACTCGATCAACGATCCACATTGTGTCGCCAATCAGAATCATATTTCCCTTAGGGCTGCCTCCGATATACTCTGCTGGCCTCTCCTGATGTGATATCCTGATTTAATCTGGGTCGCTGATCTGTCCGATCCGATTTCTCCTGTGCAATGTTACTTCAACCTCTGCTTAGCTCTGTTTTCTGCCATTCTTAGTGTTTTTCTTTTGTGATAGTGTTTTCTAATAGTTAATATATATGAAGGCTTAGACTTAGAGGTTTGATACAAGATCCATTTTGGATTATGCCTTCCCACTGAAAAGCTTTTGGACCACCAAAAGTTGGTTTTAGGCATCGATCAAGTGAGCATACAGTTCCTTCACTTGTCCAATATCTATCCATCTTTCTTTGCTTGGATTTGAACCTTTGAGCCCTACTCTTAGGTACTCAACATCCCCTTGATGCATAGTTATTACTTTCTTGTCCAGAACTGTGTCCTCCTATAACTAATTGAGATATTCAGGAAACAAATCCTCAATAGAAGGCAACTGACTTTGCTCTTCAGGATCCTCAATCAGTGAAGGTACATACAATCTCAAGTTTTTTTCATTAACAACTGAATAGATCTGCATATAAGTTGGCAAATCAAGGCAAAAATCATTTTCAGCAATTTAATCAAGTATCTTGAAAGGTCCATACCTTATTGGTTTTAGCTTCTTACCTTCACCTTGCATTTTGTCTTTGCTGATATACCCCAGACTTGATCACCAACTTGAAAACTATGCTCAACTTGATGCTTGTCATGTCTTGCCTTGTACATGGCTTGACTTCTTTCCAGCTGTTCCTGTACTACCTGGTGAATTTCCTGGATTTGTTCAATGAACTTGGTCGCTTTGTCCACATCACTGTCCATCAACTACTATGTCTTTACCAAAGACAAGATCCAATGGAGACTTTGGTATAAAACCAAAACAAGTCTCAAAAGGATTTCTCTGAGTAGAAAAGTGCTTGGCACAGTTGTAAGTGTGCTGCACATAACACAAATGCTCATTCCAAAACTTAGGATGCTTGCTGAAATAGCCTCTGAGCAACTGGATCACTATCCTATCGACCACTTCTGTCTGACCATCTGTATGTGGATGAAATGATGTGATTTTTGTTAATTTGGTGTCCATTAAATCCCATAGATTTGACCAAAACTTCCCAACAAATCGAGAATCTCGATCAGATATAATAGAAGTGGAAAACCCAAAATGAACCCATACATTCTGAAAGAACAACTTTTTTGTTTGTTCAGTTGTAACGTTCTTGTTACATGGTATCAAAATACACATTTTACTGAACCTATCCACAACAACATACAAATAATCATGACGTTTCCTTGATTTTGGAAATCCCCCAACAAAATCCATGGAAACACTTTCCCAAGGACGAGAAGGAATTGGAAGTAGAGTGTACAAGCCTAATTTCCTATTATTGGGCTGGCTTGTAGCACACATAGTACACTATTTGATATATCTAGAAACTGTCTCATGCATTCTTAGCCAATAATAGAACCTTTACAATTGTGAAACTATTTTACTTATACCAAAATGACCTGATATGAGAGAAGTATGTGCTCCTCGAGTTATGTTAACTCTTTTAGTTTGTGGAATGCATAACTTTCCCAAATGATATAAGAGTTGGTCCTTTACATAATAATCCAATTCTTCTACTTGCTTGCCATGACTTAAAGTTGCATATACATCTTCAAAGTCTACATCTTGAGCATATTGTTCAATGTAACTTTCATGCATTAATGAGTTATGCTTAAGTATAGTAGATGCATTTATGATTGGTCTTGATAACATGTCTGCAAGCTTATTGTGTATGCCCTTCTTATATCTCTTGACAAGATGAAATTGTTGTAGAAAACCCATCCACCTATAATGTCTTGATTGCTGCAATTTAGTTTGTGAGTGCAAATATTGAAGTGGTTGATGATCTGTATGTATAATTGTTTCTTTACCCATTAGGTAATGTTTCCACTTTTTCACACTTTGTACTAATGCATATAATTCTTTATCATATGTGGGATAATTAACTACTGCAGAAGAAAATGTCTCAGAATGATAGCATATAGGTTTTCCGTGTTGCATCAACACTGCTCCCATGGCATAGTCACTAGCATCTGTCTCAATCTCAAATGGATGTTGAAGATCTGGAAGTGCTAGTACTAGTGTTGTACTGATTTTTTCTTTTAAGGTGTCGAAGGCTTTCTGTTCTTTTCCTCCCCACTTAAACACCTATTCAATCATATTAAAGCATGTAATGGAGCTACAATAAATAATAAGTTAGCCATAAAATTTCTCCAGTATTGTGATGCCCCTAGGAAACTCCTAACCTTTGTAGCAGATTTGGGTTTAGGCCAATTCACAATTACTTCAACCTTAGAGGGATCTATCTTCAATTCACCGCCGCCTACAATATAACCCGAATAATTCAAAGATGTTCTGCCAAATTCACATTTTGCCAGTTTTACATAGAGATTTTCTCTTTTTAAAACATCTAAAGTTTGCTTCACATGTTGTAAATGGTCTTCCCATGTCTTACTAAAAACAAGAATGTCATCTAAATAAACAATTACAAAATCATCAATAAATGGTCTGAGTACATCATTCATGACTCTCATAAATGTAGTAGGAGCATTAGTTAAGCCAAAAGGCATAACCAACCATTCATACAATCATTTATTTGTCTTGAAAGCAGTCTTCCATGCATCCTATTCTGCAAGTATGACCTGATGATAGCACTTCACAAGTCCAACTTAGAAAAGTAAATTGCTTCTTTCAATTGATGTGATAAATCATTAATATGACGAATAGGATAACGATTCTTGATCGTTACTTTATTTAGTGCTCTATAATCAATGTACATTCTCCATGAACCATCTTTCTTTCTCACCAGCATGATTGGAAATCCACATGGTGATGTGCTTGGTCGCATAAACCCTTTATCGACAAATTCTTGTACCTAATTCTTTATCTCTGCATTATCTAAAGCTAACAACCTATACATTCCAATGTTAGGTAATGGAGCATCTTGCTACAAATAAATATCATGGACTATTTCCTACTTGGGTGGCAGACCTTTAGGTTCTTGAAATAGAACATCATATTTTGAAACAAATTTAGCTAAATTAGCTTTCTGTTTAGAATCATAGCCTTCAAATGCATTGGATTTTTTAGGATCCTTTGCCTTTACAACCATTAGTAAAAATTGCTTACTTGAATTCACAATTATTTTCATCTGTCCTGAATTTATGAGAGAATAGTTACCTTTGAGTTTATGAGCTCGTACAATATATTCTATTCTATCTTGAGTGAGTTGATACTTATTCTCAGCTCTATAGAAAATAGCCTTTCTATCATACAAGTATGGACTTCCCAAAACAATACCACATATATCCAATGGAACTATATCTAACTCAACCTTATCTACAAATGTTGACCCAATAACAAACCTAAGTTTACATTGTCTCGATACTTGTAGCTTTGTTTTGTCACACAGCCAACCTAATGGATATGGCTTCTCATGAGGTTTTGTTTGTAATCCCAACTTCTTTACAATTGTTTCAGAAATAAAATTTACTTGTGATCAACTATCAAATAAAGTATCAATATTATTGTGCTTAGAAATCACTCTAATACGAAAAGACTCATTTTTTTCCTTCTCATTATTTCCATTATCAACAGATTGTGCAGAATTACTTATGGATGCTTCAGAATCTTTAACTTTAATACTTGTGGCTATAACTGTTGTTTCATCGCCTGAAACTGATCCCAAGTCCTGCTGAATAGCAACAACATTCTTTTTCTCCTTTTCTCTGAACTTCTTAGGTTTCATTTCTAGATACAAAAAACAACAATGTGCCTCATCGTGTCCTTCTTTCTTCCAATGATTGCATGAAGGTTTATCCTTCTTTACAGTGTTTTCTTTCCTCTCCTTCCATTTCAATTTCTTCTTTTGCTTGCTCTTGCTTACAGAATATTTAGATGATCCCCCAACCTCTGGGTTTACATTCTTACCTCTAGCTTCTAGATGTGTGGCTTGAATTGATACATGATCTAAGCTAGTGGGATTAAACATGAGAATAGTATGCTTTAAATAGCTATGAAGACCACCTATATACTTCAAAAAAGTCTCAGGTGAGTCCAATGATATACCTAGAGTTAAAGCTCTCTTTCTGAACTCTTGAATATAACTTTGAACACTTTGACCCTTCAATTGCCGAAGAGTTTGCCAACTCATCATTACATGTTGTATGTAACCTAAAGGATAGAATTTCGTTTTGATAGCAGAAATAAATTCATTCCAGGAAGAAATGATTTTACCATGTTTTTGCAAATTAGCTTGTGTCTTGCCTTCCCACCATACTAGTGCAGTTCCTCCAAGTTGAAGGCTAGCCAGATGAATCTTCTTCCTTTATGAATCAACATTCTATACCTTGCAATATACATCAATTTGTCTTATCCAATTGTCTATCTCTTCTGCATTGAGTTCTCCATCATAAATTGTCAAATCAAACTTCACATCTAATTTGACTAAGGAAGTTTTCTTCTTCTTTTTATAAGAGCTAGAAGATGATGATGACGAGGATGATGATGGAGGAGATGGTGGAGGAGATGGTGGAGGAGTCATTCCTCCTTTTCCTTTGCCTTCTGGAGGGGAAATTAGAAAAGTTTCCTCTATTGCTTTTTTTGGTTTAGGTGTTGAAGTGCTTCCACCTCGACCCTTCTTAAATTCTAGATACATTTCTTCCACCATGGTTTGGAGTGTCTTAAAACTCTATAAACTATGATTCTAATCCCAATGGAGCTTCTACCATTCTCCTCTGACAATAGACTCTTACAATCTCTGCATTAGCCTCAACAAGTTCTCCTTCTCCTAGTTTAAGCTTTAATCTAGTTAGCATTCAAAATCCAGCACAAGCTTGTCTAAATTAACAAAACCAAAACTAAATCCTTTGATATCACTTGATCCGAAATGGATACTAAATCAAGAAGAAGAGGTATTATAGACTCATGTGTAGGAATGCCTATATTATTTAGTGCAATGGTTAAAAAATATTGCGAATAATACAGACAATTAATAGTTAGAAAACATAACAGACACACGTCTATACAACCAAAATAATAAAGGAGTTCACCAGACCCTCTGGCTACATCTCTTGGTCCAGCTTTCAGTGTCGACCTCTATATTAAGTCTTCAAGAACAGATTATTACAAGAGTGAGCTCAAAAAATAGAGTCTCGACCAACAATGAAATCAAAGAGGGATCTTCTCAAAAACCTCGAGTCTAAAAGAGTGCACAGACTCTCCCTCTGTCTTGTTCCTCTATTCAATCTGCCTTGATCTGACTGACTGACTATCTTTCTATGACTATCTTCAACTGAGTTATTATGTTTTTCTTTTTTTTTTGTTTTGTCATGGGATGGACTTTTAAGCTTAACAACACTGTATGTTCGATCCCCTTCTTGGGCTCTCTGGCTCCCGGCGCTGTCCCTTCATCTCCCCATTGAGCGTTTAAGAAATCACTGCAAAATTCTTAAGGCTCAGGGAAGCTATTTACAAATGGAAGGATCTTTGGGCGCAGGTGAAAATCCCCAAAAATAAACTTTTTTTTTGCACCAAACCAATTAAAAACCTGACGACAACATTAAAGCCAGACTTCAAATGATATAAATTCCGTCCTATAATCCTCTTGGGTCTGCCTTGATCGCAATCGCAGGTCTCATTGGCTACGGGTCATAAACCCTTTGTATTCCACATCGTTGATCTGCCTTCAATCCAACGGTTCGTATCCAACTAGAAACATCAAGCAGTGTGATCAATCTCCATCGTTTGATCTATGATTGCTAATCCATTAGTTGATGGCCATTTCAGGTAGCCCACTTGCATGGAGATTACCCTCTTGAAAAAGTTGTTTTCTCTCTCTTGCGGCATGCTACGTGTCCGCCAGTGTATGGAATCGTGCGGAGCCTCTCCAATACTGCTTTCCGCCTGAAGCCTACCTGAAATCCTATTTTACCTCAGAACTCAAATAACATCAAGCCGCATTTATAAACCATTTTGGGTCCATCCATATCGCATAGTCTTTGGCCTACGGTAACTCCTCCCTTTGGCAAATCTGCGATGCGATATGTAATCTCTGCCATTGATCTACACGCTCAATTAACAGTCCACATTGTGTTGTCGATCAAAGTCGCATTTACCTTAGGGCCACCTCCGATATACTCTGCTGGCCTCTCCCAATGCGATATCCTAATTTAATCTAGGCTATTGATCTGGCCGATCTAACGGCTCCTGTGCAACGTTACTTCAACCTCCGCTTAGCTCTGTTTTCTACCATTCTTAGTGTTTTTATTTTGCGATAGATAATATATATGAAGACTTGGACTTAGAGGTTTGATACAAGATCCATTTTGGATAAACCTTTGAGACTAAAAGTGGTTATCTTTAGTTTCATGGTTTATGAATAGTCATGCAATTGGAAGAATTTCTTCATACCAAGAAACCATGCCTTTGCATCTTGTGATTTCTTCATCTCTCCATCAAAGGTAGGTGGATTTTCCTTCTTAAACTCATCTTGTAACTATCCGTTATTACTCCTTCTGTAAGGAAGATGATGATGATGATGATGATATCTATCAAAACCAGAACTGGGATAGTACCTGTGTTAATCACCTCTCCTATGCGGAGTCTCCAACATCCTGCCATCTCTAAACATTTTAGATCTATCTTATTTGTGGCTACTAGGAGACCTCCTTCCATATGCCCCATTAGTTATGTCCTCATGTTCATGGTTGATCCGAAGTCATCCCTGTCACTGCAAATATGATAAATTGTGTAGTATCGCATTCACCTTTGCTTGTTTCTCTTGTGCCTGAATTATTTTTTCATTGTCTACTTTGAAGCTCCTTATTTATTTCCTCATGCTTCTCAGTGTGTCTTCCAGGTTAGAAGAGTGCCCCACACCACTCTACCCATATGATGCATAGGGAGATTCTATGTAGTCGACCACCTTGTTGGCCATCTAATTTCTTTCCTGCAAGGCATACTATGTTAACTAAACCAAATCACAATAAACCAATGTACCTTAGCATAATTCGGGGAGGATACTTTTTCTATAAGATCATCAAATCAACATGATAGATGTATAACATAATCAAGCAACATATAGACATATATCAAATAAGTGTATCGACAAATCAACACCATTCTAGCTAGGGTCCAGTCATCATTGCAAGGCCATATCAACAATGCATGTTGTGACCTCATGCATGACAACAACCATTAATCCATTGCACACATTTCTAGATGCAACTATCAACATGAATAAGAAATGGCTAATCAACTACACATAGGTATGAATGCATGTAGTCAAGCATAAGTGATCAATTCTTGTAATCTTGTGACTCTTGTTGCTATCTCCTTAGAACTCTATAATATGATAGTATATCTTCAAAATGTCACTGATTGGTACAGTTTGTGGCTAAGAAGTTTTATGATTTAGTATATTTAGAGGTATACACAGGTTGGGAAAAAGGAAGTAGTGTATACATGCAAGTTTGCTTCATTAAAGGAGCGTATACATTCTGACACATGCCTTTTGAGGTTATAGTTAGTTCTGGTTGTTGATGCAATGTTCTGGGTTCATATCTATGTACTAGTTACAATGATCTGTCTGTTCCAGTTGATTGGATGAATTTGATTTAGTTTGAATGAATGGTTGATTTAGTTGTGTTAGAGATTTAGTGATTGTTTGACTCAGTTGTGTCAGAGGTTCAAAGGTTTCAGTGATTGATTGTTTCAGATCTATCAGAGATTGATGATTGGGTTTCAGTTATATCAGAGATTGATTGGGTCTCAGTGATTGGTTGATGCAAATGTATTTGATGGTTGTATTGTAGTGGTGATTGATTTTGAGCTTCAATGTTACTAATGAATCCAGTATGAAAATTTGATGAAACAAGGCCGTCATGTGTATGTTTGTGTACCAGGAGCATCCAATGTCAAAATTTATGAAATGTGGTCCCTGGAGGACACTTAGGGTTGGAGCCTTCAGTGAGGAAGTCAAAGCTTCCTGCCAGCAGTGGCTGGTGATTTGATAAGGGGGTTGGAGTTCCCTTCTAGTAGCCTTTTGTAGGTCAGAGCCTATGTACTAGTAAATATATCAGCTAGTACATGAACTAGGTGGTTGTAGCTCCCTTCGAGAAGAAGCTAGAGAATGAGAGAAGGTTGTAGCCTTCTGTGGGTAGGTGCCTATGTACTGGTATGATTATGCTCCAGTACAATATTGTAAACAAATCTTCTTATTATTAAAAAAAGATAGAGATGACAACAGTAGGTGGTTTTCACCCATATTGGGTTTCCACCTTAAATCTTGGTTTTCATATGTGTTTCTTATGTGTGATAGTTTATTCTACTATTGCTGCACATGGTTACTTTTTATTTTTTAATAAAGCACTGATGCACTGATTAAAGATCAAAAATGATGAATTAACTGAATTGTAAATTCACTGGATATACATTGGTTTCCTTAAGAACAATTGAATGCACACGCGATTTCCCTTCTCTGAAGTAGCATACATAAATTTGATTATGGAAATGAAAAAAGTTAATTATTTGTAAATACTAATTCAACCCCCCTCTTAGTATTATTTCCAACAATTGGTATCAGAGCCAGGTTCTTTGGTAGAAGCTTGATCGCTTGAAGGAGATCCATAGAAACAATGGGAAAGAAGCTAAAGAAGAAAGCACCTCAAAAGAATAAGACATCTCAAGGGAACTATGACAATGGAAGAGACATTTGGTCATTATGTGGAAGAAACTCCTCAGATTCATAACCACCTCAGAATGAAGATGAACAAGGAAAAGAGTTATCAGGTATGAATTTGTTGTCCTCTAGTGTTACATTTCTCTGTTCATTTGAAGATAATGAATGTGACAAAGAAACAACTGAATTTGCTCTTATGGGTGAAAGAGAAATAAATCAAATAGAGGTAGAATTTAAAAAGCTCATAGAAACAATTAGAGATCAAAAGGATCTAATTGATAAAAGGGAATGTGCCACAAAGAAGAAGTTACTAGATTAAAAGCGCAGTTGGAGGAAGGAAACAAAGTAAGGAAGTAGTACAAGGAAAAGAAAGACCGATGTTGAAGGCTGCAGGATGAAGTGAAATAATTGAGAATTGAAGTGACTGAAAAGGACACAACAACCAAGGAACTTTTAGAAAGAACCAGCTACTGTGAAGGTCTTGAAGGTGTGATTGTTTCTCTGAAAGAAGATCTCAAAAATTCAAATAAGTAGAATGAAGAACTACTCCTAGAATTTGAGGAACAAGAAAATTAATTTCTCGAATTAAGGCAACAAGTGGAAGAAGGAAGAAAAGCTAAAGAAATCATGAAGAAGAAGTATCTTGAAAAGGAAGAGAAATATCAGGTTGACGTAAATATCCTAAAAGGTAAATTAGAAGAAAAGGATAAACTTTTATGATTTCAAGATAGTACTAAGATTTTGGATGATATTCATAGTAGTCAAAGCTTTCCTGTCATCAAATATGGCCTTGGTTTTCATAAAACTCTTAAAAGTGAATCTAGCTCACAAATGAAGCAAGGAACTCTAGCGCAAAATTTGAAATGCTCAACAAGGAGATAAGAGGTCAAGCCCATCAACAACCAAGGAAAGAGAGTCTTCAAAGAAAATCATTTTCTCCTAACTATGGAAGTGTTAATCGATTCTTTCCTCTGATGAATAATTTTGAATATTTTATATGTCATAATTTTGGACATGTTGCAACTAGATGAAGATGTAGAATGGTTCAAGCTAATAACAGTCACACAGAAAGATCATCAACCTCTAGGTACTTTAATGGATATTGTTTTTCTTGCGATATGTTTGGTCACAAAGACATTAACTGCTATAGAGTGAATATGAAACATATAAGATGTTATTCTTGTAACAAGGTTGGGAATATATCAAAAGAATGCAGGAGCAAAATTCGACCAACATACCAAAAGGAGAAAACATCATCACACTGAAAGGAATGGAAGGAGAAGGAAGTACAACGAGAAATATGTGGCATAACTCAGTAAGACTGAGAGTATGAAATTTCAGTGTTCTAGTTCTCATACGCAGTTATCATGAAGACAAGTCATGTATATACGTGAGTTTGAAGCTACACAGTCATGTATATGTTGGTTTGATGAAGAAGCAGTGGAACACCCTTAGAAAAATGATTTGATATGGTTCAAACAACTACTAATTATCTTTTCTGGCTTGATGATTGATTACTTTAGTCTATGCATGTTATTTAGAAGTTCTTTTTATCCTCATAAGCTGTTTATGACTTGATGTTTATGTAATTGATGATGATGCCCTAATATTTCTTACTGATATATGCAATGATCGGATATGACAGCGAACAGGTGGTATAGGTTCACGGGGAGAATATGTTATGCTTATAATATTACATTGTTGGCATTATGTTTAGAATTCTTTGGTACCTAATGATTATTACCAATGGTGATGAGGATTATGTGGCTAAAGTGTTTAAATGATACATCATGCTATGTTGTGGTTATGAGTTGCCTATGATGATGATACTTGTATTTCTTGGGGTTACATAGTTGTTATTTAGATTAGATTTATAGGTGATTATGGATGACTGTTGATGATGCATACAGTACATATATTTTGCTTACTTGGTGATCATCATAAGGACAAGGAGAAGTATAAAGCTTGAGTACACAACTTCATTTTTTGACGATGAGTCACTCATTTATTTTATGTTTTTGTCCTCATGCCTTCAAAGATGCATAAGTTAATATGGTGTAGTTATGATGCAAGATTACTATAGTTCTTGGCTCTCACATGGTTGAGGATTGTTGTTATTGTTAGTATCAAGAAAGATTTACAAATGACTATGATCTCATGGTTTTCTAACTACATATCGTTATATTTTTTATAGATACACATTATGTTGGATACATGGATGATTACTTAAGTTGCACATTGATGAATATTGTTGGTTGGCCAAGAGAATGGTGTTATTATAGGTCTAGTGAAGACATAGCTATTTGAAGACATGGATATTCGGAGACATGGCTTACTTAGTCACATAATGATTATGCATTCTTACTTTATGATGATAGGTTTGATACTCACATATGTTGATTATCATGGTTAATGCTTATCAGATGTGGGATGTTCCCTAGTGATGACACATGGTTGATATATTGAGGGTTCTTGTGGAAAGATCATGCAGTTCTTGATGATGATGTTATGATCATAGATGATGACTATGGTGTTTTCACATACATATGATATGATGTGAATGATTTTGTGTTACTGCTTGGAGATATGACATATGCTTATTTGATTGATGGAAGGTTATGATAAGGCTCTTTCTACTAAGGGAACGAAGCAAGTTTAGCTTGATGAGATCAAGAGGATGAGTTGATATCTATATACAGCATACTTTGTCACATGTTGGTGATATTTACTTTGTCATATCTTTGGAACTGATGATGGATATATACAGGTTTCGGTTCTAGATGTTGCTGATAGATGCTTATGGTGTAGATCATATATGGTGTATGATAGTTGTTGATGAATATCATGGTCTTCTTTAGATCTTTGGTCTTTGTTATAAATGTCATGTATATCACTTGATGAAAAGGATATATAAATTCTCATGATGTAATAATATGTCTCTATATTTCATAGTATTTTAATGAGTCCTTTTTGTCATATGATGTAATTTATACCCCCACTATGCATGGGAAGGATGATGTAATAATTGCTATATTCCAGTCATGTATAAACATTTGGTATATCCCCACTTGGTTGGGAGATTGAAGTATGTATGAGTCATTGGTGATAAGAAGGTCATACTCACATAGCTGAGTATAAATTCATGTTATTCTTTTGGAAAATATATTTGTAGACTCTGCATGTGCTCAGGGGGAGCATGGATGGTAAAGTGGATCTCAACATGTAGAAAGGGGGAGCTTAATCAGAGAATTTAGCATGTGACTAGGGGGAGCATGATAAATTTTCATATTCAACTAGTCAGATATGAGAGTATTCATTTAGGTTAGAACTTTACCCTTGATATCAAAGGAGGAGAGTAACTTGGTCTGCCCTTTTCCCTTGATGTCAAAGGGGAGAGAGTATTTTGTGTTGCTTGTTATCTCTAACAATTTATATAGCTTGCAATAATCAACACCAACATGGTTGCGATCAAGTCCAAAGGGGGAGATTGTTGGAATTATGATACAAGTGTTGTCCTTGATGGTAACTCACTCACACGTCAATTCAATTTTGATGAAAGGAAACCCATAGTGTAACAGATCCATTAAGATGTAACAAGGCATTGGTATAGAAGAACAGGAAGATGGAACTAAATTGTACTAATCAGAATGAAGAATTTAAAGGCAAAGGATGGTGAAAATCATTTTATGATGTATACATAGGTCCACTTAGTCAAAAAAGGGTATACACATTGGTCCACAGAACAAAAAAGGCGTATACGTATACATGCACACCTGTAAAAGGAAAAGCGCATACAGGTTGGAAAATCAAGGAATTTCATGAGTAGAGAATAACAGGGGTAAATACCATGGTATTACCCCACAATATTGAGTAGAGTAATGACAATTTGATCCTACCCAAGACTACCACAGGTCCTAAGTTGTTTTGGTCCAAGGTATTCAGTCCAAGGTATTTGGTCTGAGGTATAGGTCTAAGGTTTTGGTCTAACGTATTGGTCCAAGGTATTGGTCCGAGGTATTTGGTCTGAGGTATTTGTCTAAGGTATTTGGTCTGAGGTATTGGTCCTAAGTGGTTTTGGTCCAACGTATTGAGAAAGACTTAAAACTATATAAGGAGGAGAAGATCGAAGGGGTAATAGCACAAATAATGAATATCTTTTGAAGTGTTAGATCAAAAGAAATATGCATGTTGTGGGTCTCTGATACTTTGCTTAATATAGACTAAATATGCACCTGAGAATTTGATGATGGATGAGATATAATGATGGATTAGGATCATAATGACTTATCATTATGTGATTTGATAATGGATGGGCTAGATCTGATTGCTAACACATGGTTTATCCTTTATATGTGATGATTTGGGTATGTTTGAAGTCAGGAATTGCAGTGAAGTTACAAGTAAGTATTTGCAGATCTATACACTGGTTTGCTATGGTGAAGGTGCGTTTACATGCTGGTTCAGGTATCACAAGTAGTGTATGGAAAAGGAAAGCTTGATGTGTAAGGATGACTGATCTATCAGATCAGTGTTGCTATTTTACTACTATCTGTTAATGAAGTCTTCTTAAATCTAAAAGTAAAACTGAATGAATAAAGAGTTTGTGTATCATTTACTAATCGATTGAGAAAAAAGGGTGATCATTGTTTCTATCTGTTTATAACTCTGTAATATGATAGTAGATCTTCAGAATGTCACTAATTGGTATAGTTTGTGGTTCAGAGGTTTTATGATTTAGTATCTTTAGAGGTACACGCAGGTTGGGCAAAAGGAAGTAGCACATACACACTGTTTTGCTTCATTAAAGGAGCGTATACATTCTGACTGTTAGGCCCCTATACTACTAGTGTAACCCCTTATTGTTATTAGTACAACCCACTTATTATATTGATGTACCCATGTAGTGCCCATATTGTTACTATTGTGGCCCATAGAAGCCCACTATTGTTATTATTGTGCCCTTACATTATTGTTATGTCGGCTATAATTATGTTATGACCCCTTAGACTCCTATATAGAGAAAGGAGGTCTTTTCATTTGTATCATCAAAGAATTGTTCATTTATGTAATGTAAAGGAGGTTGCCCCCTCGAAGAGGCTGAATTCTAAGGCGTTGATCTATTTTTTCTATCTTTTGTGAGATGGTTTCATAACACTGACACATTCCTTTTGAGGTTACAGTTAGTTCTAGTTGTTGATGCAGAGTTCTGGGTTCAGATTTGTGTACTAGTTACAATGATCTGTCTGTTCCAATTGATTGGTTGAATTTTATTAATCTTGAATAAATGGTTGGTTCAGTTGTGTTAGAGATTCAGTGATTGTTTGATTCAGTTGTGTCAGAAGTTCAGAGGTTTTAGTGATTGATTTTTTTAGATATATCACAGATTGATGATTAGGTTTCAGTTATATCATAGATTGATTGGGTTTCAGTGATTGGCTGATGCAGATGTATTTGATGGTTGTATTGCAGTGATGATTGATTTTGAGCTTCAAAGTTACTAATTACTCCAGTATGAAAATTTGATGAAATGAGGCCTTCATGTGTATTGTTGTGTATCAAGAGAATCCAGTGTGAAAAATTATGAAACGTGGTCCCTGGAGGATACTGAGTGTTGGAGCCTTCAGTGAGGAAGTCGAAGCTTCCTTCCAGTAGTGGTCGGTAATTTGACCAAGATCGGTCTCTTAGGCTTTACCACAAATGAAACTTGAAACACTAGGCCCTAAACTGACAATTCTCCCTTGGGCTTTACCATGTATCCCACTAAAACCGGTCAAGGGTTCCTAGGCCTTGCGAAATGAACCCTGAGACCACCTTCGCCCCAGATTTTGAAATCCATCTCACAAACCAAAGCTTAGAAACTGAAATAAACATCCCAACACCATGGCATCCAAAAAAGGGAAATGATAGCCTAAAATCCACTATCATAACCCAAAAATATCATGCCACCAACAACAAGAGAACCATACACGAACTTGCAAATCCATCCATGTCCAAACTAGCTAAGAAATCACACGTAAAATGTTACCTACAAATATTCATGTTCAAGATGCTTGATCCTTCCTTCCTTTCCTTGATCCTTGCTTTCCTTCATTTCCCTTTGCTTGTTTTTCCTTCCTTGATCCAAAGCTAGAGTGCTCCAAGAAAACTCTAAGTGACCAAGAGTGAGAGAGAGATAGAATAATTAGAGAGCTCCAAACATGAATTAAAAAAAAGGTTAGCAAATGTTGTCCTCTAATCCCCAGAAGCCTTTACATAAATAATGCCTCTATTTTCTTCATTTTCCATTATTTTCTTAAATATCCTCCTCATATGCAACTTGTGACCTTTCACCTTACTTTTCTCCTAATTTCCTTTATTTTCATAAATAGATGTGCCAAAATATATTTTTTCCTTTTAATGCCTTTGCCAATTTCTTTAGCCAAAACACACATCCAGTGATGCAAACTAGGAAATCTTTGCCCAATGTTTAGCTTGGAATAAGTGTCACTTAACCGTGGTCTTATTTTCCTTTATTAACTTTTATTACATGAAATTTTCACCAAGTCTGTTACACCTATAGAATTGATTATGAACTTGAATCTCTATATAAAAAAAAAAAAATATCAAATATATATTAAATTCAAATTTGATATCCACTTGATCTAGTTTTATTTTTATTAAGTATTACTTAAAATCAAACTCAACTAATTTATTAAAAAAAACAAAAACAAAAAATAATTTAATGTTTTGATTGATTTGTGAAATAAATGTAAATATTATATCAACATTCATATTTTATAATTAAAAAGATATATCAATTAATTAACATTAAAAATATTTTTTAATTTGTAAGTGAATTAATTTGATTTTATAATAGTTAATTTTTAGCTTACTCTTTTAAACATCTTGAATTTAAGATACAATGTAATAATAATTGTCTTAAGAGATTTGTAAAACTAGTTTTAAATGGTTAATTTAGTCATTTTTATGGGATTACACCATCCACCACTGATATAAACCAGTGTAATATGCAGTGTTGTTAATAGATAGTAAAATAATCTCCATAGAAATAATTATAGGGTAGTATAATATAGAGTTTTAATAGTCAAATTATTTCAGAAAATTAAAAATTATTATGTCACTACATAAACTGCTTACGCGGTGACATATATGATCAGTTTAGAGCTAACAATTTGACCATATTGCTTCAATTTTTCATTTTTCCATAGTTAACAATAAGATTTTAGGTGAAATTTTTGGATGACATTAGCCCTTGAGGGTGGATGTCATCCCGACAGCAGACAGATCAGTCTACGTACAATACAATTATGTCACTCGCATTGAATGAGTGATCTTGTCCCTCCGCTATTCTGTACTTTCCCAAAATCTGTCATGAGTTGCTCAATATCTTAAACAAGTGGTTCTATTGTTGGACATCGAGAGTGGGATTTTTTTAATTACCATAGTAGTGATCTAAACTTTCAAACAAACTAGTTGAATAGAGAAGTTCTATAGTGGCTGGAAGGTTGATGCGTCAAGTCTCAATCACAATGCAAAGGACTACTACACTGCGATGGTTTGCAGTTGGCTTTATTCCACCATTTACCTCTATCTCGGACTAATTGTTGAGGCAGAAAAAATTTGTTTCATCGTCGAGCCATCCATATATAGCAATCTTATATACATCATAACAATCTCACTTTTCTTCTAGAGAGCCTTTGTTGCTCCTCATCTTTCCCCCTAACTTGTGGCTTGAAGATTCCTCAACTCAATTTTGCTTATTACATGAATTGTTATGTCTCCAGTCTTATCATAGGAAAAAATGATCTATGATGCAGGGGCATCTTGCTCAAGAAAATCATTGTATATTTGGTTAACTTAGGGCATCTTATATTTTTGATTTCTTAATAGGAAATTTTGTATATTTTTAATAATTTGAGTGAGAAATAGGTGTGTGAGGTTTTAAATGTAAATATTCTCGATTATGTGAGAATATGAGAGATGTTAGACTTGTAAATATCTCATAAGAATCTTGGATATAAAAAGATCGTAGAATAGGAAATTAGTTGAGTTAAAAGTAGATTGAGCAATTTGGTATAATCTGCTCATAAAGGCAGAATTTAGATATAGGACTGTTGTTGAAATCCTCAAGGGATAATTAAGATATTTTAGTAATTCATTGAGAGATTTAAGTTGAGAGATCTATGGAGAAGACCATGGACCTAGAATGATCCATAACTATGTAATTATTCCTATAATTGTAAGCCTACAAAGAAAAAGAGAGGTGTGAGAGAGATAAGAGTGAGGCCAACTAATGTAAATCGGGCCTGACATATTGTATATATGAATTTGATTTATAGGTCACATCTATTTGCATCTCTGGAAATTATCATTGTTTGTGAAATTGCAATTTGTTTCTTTGTGATATATCTGTAAGTTTATGGTTGTATATTTATAGTGGTTCATGACTACAGAAACATGTGATTCCAGTAGAATGTTTGGAAACTCACTTAATACATCGAATGTATGTGAATTATACTGAATCTTGTTGAATGCATTGAAATATCGATTTGTTTCTGTGAGCGATTGTTGTTGAATCCAAAGGGCATTTCGAGCATTAGGTTATGCTATGAATCGAAGTCCTCATGTATTATTTTTGAAGGTAATTGTGTTTTCATTACTAGTGGAAAAATCTTCAGGTGCGATTGCTTCGAATGTTGACTCTTTGTGTTGAATGAAAGAGGATTTTGTCACTTGAGTGTAAAAAATATTATCACACCTGTATTAGACTTCGATGAAACACTCGTGAATTCTACTTTAGATTATTGTGATGATGCAATATTCACATTTCAAGTATATTTTAATCTGAAGGAGAATACTATATGTGTACAATGTAGACCTTATCTTCAAGTGTTTATGGAGAAAGTTGCACAAATGTTTGAAATAATAGTGTTCATACCGAGTCAAAGTATTTATGCAAAGAAAATTTTAAATAAGCTTGATCCAAGCACAAATTTATACGCCATCATGTTTACCGTGAATCATGCATGTTTGTAGATGGTAATTATATGAAGGATCTGACAATTTGGATCCTGATCTGAACAAGCAAGGGAAATTCACAAGGAAAAAACCATCAGTCACAGCAAGGTTGTGCCATAAATTAGAAGGGTCGTGCCAGAAAATAAATGGGTCGCACTTGAGAAAAAAACTGTTGTGCATCAGATAGAAAGGTCACACTGCGGGTCGCATCTGTAGGAGAAGGGTTGCACTAGGTGACCAAAGTGTCACACCAGCCTTCTGAAGGGTTGTTTCGGTTCAGAATTTTCTTTGATCAACTTTTAGGAGTTCATATTCTCTTAATCATGCATATTCTCTTAATCATGCTCAGGTATTCTGTATAGAACAAAACTCTAAAAACAAATACTTCCTTATGTGTAACTGATATGAGCATAGTTTTAATCAAAGAGTGAGGAATAGGGAGAGTTGAAGTCTCTTTCTTAAGACTTGTAGTGTAGCCTTATTTTAAGGATACCAATTGTGGAGTATATACCTAGTAGGTCATCATTTTGGTATTAGAGCAAGTAAAAGCTCTTTTTTGAAAACTAGAACAAAGTTATGCTCTTGAAGCTGTATATGCAAATACAATTGTGATTGCCGAAAGAGGAGATCAGTAAAGACTGACAGAACAAAGTAGAAAAATAAATCTAGTGTGCTTTGTGTGCATTTTCTAAAGATATTACATAGGAAAAAAGGATCAGATTTTAAATCTGACAGGCAGAGGGCACACAAAGATAAAGTGTGGCAGAATATTGAGAAGTAATTGATAGTCTTAAGGAGAATAAAGGAACATGAACAAGGAATAATCCATTGAACGTGAAGATGAATGGTGGAACAAGATCATGCAGAGTTCTTGAAGGTGATATGGTATGTTTTTATTTTTAACTTTGGTTTTGAGGATTGTGTTTACATATTTTAGGTTGTGGACAAAAGGGGTGTTAGTAGCAAAGATAGCTGAGAGGAGTTGCAACAAAGAACTATTTGTGTTCTCAGGTGGTAGAGCACGTGAGCTCTTAAACAGTCCAGAACCTTGTAGAATTCGAACAGAGGTTGGATAAGGAGGACAAGTGAATGTTCTCAAAGGAAGTGAATGTTGTAGATCCTAAAAGAGAAAAATAGTTTCTCATAAGATGGTTCCAGAGGCAGAGAACCATAGATCATGCCCAATGGGATATCTTGGTAAGATACGGTATCAATAGGCTAAGCTTAAGGAGAAAATCTTGTTGATATATTAAAGGAATCTATGGAGACTTGTTGAAAAGAGAGGCTTACGTGCAGTCCACAAGTGAAAGAGATGGAGTTCACAAAGGAGGGGAAGCAAATGATCATTAAAGCTCATTGCAGAGGTTTAGAGGAAAGCCACAATAGAAGGAAATATGCCAAGGAAAATGGCATGAGAAAGAGTCAAGAAGAGATTGAAAGAGAGAAAGTTAAGATAAAATTGTGTCTTGAGTTATTGATGGAGATGTTATGGAGGAATAAGGAAGACTAGAGGTATGGTTGGATTATGAAAAGAAAAGTCAAATGGAATAGATTGTAAGTGAAGTGGGAGCATAGATTGAATACTCAGCTAAAGGAAGAATTACTCAGAAGAAATGAGTATGAGGATGAAGTTTTGGTATGTGAACCAGAACATGGACCATTTATTTTTATAAGTAATGAAGATACAAAGGATAAATCTACAAAGGATCTTGTAAATCATATGAAGGATTCATAACAGTAAGAAGACCTGGTGGTTGAAGCATCAAATGAGACTGCAAGGTCTTATGTTTTTAAAAATGACAATTTGTGTTTGATTGCAGGTACTGCTGGAAATAGGCAGATTTCTTAAGGTGTGTTCAGGATGGGTGAAGCTCTTGAAGTAAAATATCATGAAGAAAACATCTTAGGTGAGGAAGCCTTTGAATTATTGTAGTAGAAGGAGTTTATTGATGAATTACTTAATGGGAGAATATAATCATCTGAAGTTGTCATGGAGATAGAAGATCAAAATCTTATTCTGATGAATAATGAAACAACATTGTCTCAGAGAAGTAAGCCAGTGAATTTAACTAATGTTATTGATGAAGAAAAATTACGGGAGAATGCTAAAGCAGATGATGGGGCAAGGATATCTGTTGAAGAGGGATTACAAAAACATAGTAATGCAAAATGTGTTGAAGAAGGAGGTGAGGCAGATTTGTCTCACGAGAAAAAGAAGATAGTCATAGGAATGAATGAAGAGGAAGGACAACTATTGAAATATGTTAAGAAAGAAGAAGGACCTATTGAAGACTATAAACAACATAATGATGAATTACTTGTGAGGTGTCAAAGAGAAATTCAGTTGCTGGATTATTTGTTGAAAGAATAGGAGTATGAGAGTGTAACTACAGTCAAAAATGAGGAGGTGTCTCAAGCTTTGATTCGGATGGAGATATGTGTTAGTTTCGAAGTTTCTGATGTATTGGCTAACATAGAAGAAGAGGTGGATGAGTATGCAACCAAAAGTATGATAGAAAATTTAGTTCTTGAAAGTAAATTTGAAGATAAGAAGTAGCAATTGGAAATTGCAGAGCAATATGTTTTCAAAGACATTAAGGATGTATAGATGGCAGAAAAAGTTGAAAAGAGCAGCCAACAGATTAAAAATGAATGTGCTAAATTCTAGCAGAGAAAGTATTTCAGGCATGTTGTTGAGACAAAAGGATTCCACGAGAAAGCATAAATTGATTCTATGATTGAAGAACTATGAAATTGATGATGAGACAGCCCAGATGGAGAAAACGGATAGTAGATCGGATGATCAATTAGAATATGAAACTGATTGAAGAAATGAAAATAAACTAGAAGACAACAAACATGCAACAACAGCAAAGGTGTAGAGCATTTGAAAAATTACAAATTAAGGTTTGGGATCCTAGAGGTAGCAAGTCATTTAGACTTGTAGTTGTGACATTACTATAGGAAAGTGATAGAGCTCATAAATAGGAGTCTATGAATCACTTTTCTACTGTGGGATTCTGATGCAGGAACATATTGCTCAAGAAAACCATTGTATATTTGGTTAGCTTAGGGGATCTTATGTTTTTAATTTCTTAATGGAAATTTTTTTATATTTTTAATCATTTGAGTGAGAAATAGGTGTGTGAGGTTTTAAATGTAAATATTCTCAATTATGTGAGAATATGAGAGATGTTAGACTTGTGAAGATCTCATAAAAATCATGGAGATTAGGAGATCCTAGAATTGGAAATTAGTTGAGTTAAAAGTAGATTGAGAGATTTGGTATAATCTGCTCATAAAGGTAGAATTTAGATATAGGACTGTTTTTGAGATACTCAAGGGATCATTAAGAAATTTTAGGAATTAGTTAATAGATTTAAGTTGAGATATATATGGAGAAGATCATGGACCTAGAATGATCGATAAATATGTAATTGTTCCTATAATTGTAAGCCTAAGGAGGCAGAGAGAGGTGTGAGAGAGAAGAGTGAGGACAACTAATGGAAATCGGGCCGGCATATCGTATATATGAATTTGATTTATAGATAGCATCTATTTACATCTCTGGAAATTATCTTTTTTTGTGGAGTCACAATTTGCTTCTGTGTGATATATTTGTAGGTTTATGGTTGTATATTTCTGGTGGTTCATGACTACAGAAACATGTGGTTCCAGTAGAATGTTTGGAAACCCACTTAATACATCAAATGTATGTGAAATTATATTGAATCCTGTTGAATGCATTGAACTATGGATTTTTTTTTTTGAGAATTTTTTATTGAATAGAAAGGGAATTTTGAACATCAAGCTATGTTATGAATCGAAGTCGTTATGTATGATTTCTGAAGGTAATTGTGTTTTCATGTCTGGTGGAAAAATCTATTGGTGATATTGCTGCAAATTTTTGACTCTTCGTGTTGAACGAAAGAGGGTTTTGGCACCTAAGTGTAAATAATATTATCACGTATGTATTAGCCTTGGATGAAACACTCGTGCATTCTGCTTTAGAGTATTGTGCTGATGCAGTGATGCAGGAGCATTTAGCTCAAAAAATATCATTGTATATTAGTAGACATAGGGGGTCTTGTATTTTAAGGCATTTGGTTTCCTAAGTGTCTAATTAATGTAATTACATAGGTTTTGAGTGATTTTAATGAAAATAGGGATTAATTAAGTATTGTGAAGCATATTGTAAAATTTCTTGAATGTAGGAGAACATGAGAGAATCGGGATAGTTGAGAGATTGAGGGATTTGAGAATTAGTTGCAAATATTATACTAGGAGTTAGTTCATGATTTATGAATCAGAGAGGACCCTTAGAGATAAGGAAGGGATTTTTGGGTTTTGTTGAGAAGTTTATGGATATAAACTAGAAATTGGTTGTAGAATCCTTTTGTATAAATGTAAGCCTAAAAGGCATAGTCAGGGGTTAGTTGGTTAGCAAGTTAGGCAAGTCAAGTTAGTAGGTAGAGGTTTGATTGTAAGCCTATGGGAAAATTGTGAAACAGAGGCTGTTGATGTTGGAAATTAGGCTTGAGAGAAGAAACAGTGTAAGTACATGGTTATTAATACAAACAACTTGATTTTGATTTCATGTGTGTGTGTTGAGTAATTGAGATATTGATTGTGTATGATCTTGAGTTATTCTACGTAACATAGGTTATAGGTGCAAAACAAGAGGCGAAATACAGAAAAGAGTAACAAAGTGTTGTTACGACTTTGTACACATTGAGAGTATAGGAGGAAGCCTTTAATGTATCAGTGAAGGTGAAGGAAGCCTAAAGGTGCGAGCGAAGCTAAGCTCAGGAGGAAGTCGTGATTTAGAACAACAAAGGACCAGAACCTTGAAGGAAGCCAAAACCATAGAAGAACACTGAAGGAACAACATAAAAACAAAGTAAAGGAAAGGGCCTAAATGTGAAGTAGGCAGAAAAGAATGAGAACTGTCAGATCATTTAGATCAATGGGTAATAATGGCAGAAGAAGGAAAATGGGGGTAGGAGAGCACGGAAGTTCTTGATCATGGTTGAAGGCTCGTAATAAACCCTAGCCATTGATCTCATTTTCCAAGTGTTGACATCATAGTTAACTACAGGGGTTGAGCTGTTTGGTAATCAACGTGCTTTTTGAAGACCCGCAGACCATCGAATCGAATGATTAGATCAAGTGTGCCTTGATCAAATGGCGGAGGATCAGTGATTAGTTTCGTTGAACGGGTGAAACATCGACCATTGAATTAATGAAGTGATCAATGGTGGAGAATTAATCAGATAAATTCTGTGAAAAAAGGGGAAAGTCAATGTGGAAAGTAAACATGGGAGGAATTGTTGTTCAATCGGGTGTTGTTCAATTGTTGTTCAATTGGGCACTATTTAATTGTTGTTCAATGCTGCATCATCTTATGTCATATTTAGGTGAGCCTCGAGAAATGTGCCAAAGCCATGGAAAAAGTGGAAAGGTAAAGTTAAAAGCGATTTATGTATATTTCTATAATAAAGAGGATTAAGGGCAATTAACCAGATTATGATTAGTGTTGAGTGAATCTGAGACCAGAGTAAGAGGGTATGGTTAATATGCACAAGGTTAAGAATTAACGAAAGTTTATGAGGTTGAAAAAGATTTTGTTGGAGAGGTTAATTAAGAATTAGACTATTGAATAGTCTTCGAAACATTTATGCATGAGATTTTATTTAGGTGCCTTAAGCCATAATTCATGAAGGTTTGGCTAGGAAGGTCATTGAAATTCCTGGGATAGACGAGATTGTGCATTTTATATGCATACTATGGGTACTTTTGTCTTAGCTGGTGTCATTTAGGTATCAGAGCAGAATTGTGGTTAAGACATTTGTTAAAGCAACACAAAGAAATCCTGTGTCAAAATTTCTTTGTGAAAATTTAGAACAGAGTTATGTGTTAAGATGTGTATGCAAGAGGAGATCAGATTCTATTCTAACAAACAGTAGGCATGCAGAGATAAAGTATAGCAGAATATTGGGAGAACTTGCAAATGCAAGGAAATAGAGAACAATCCATTCAAAGTGTAGGTGAATGGTATAACAAGATCATGCAGAGGTATTGTTGCAGCTCAAACGCAATTCCATAAAGGATGTGGGTAGAATTGTTAAGGGATAAAAGAAGCGGGTAAAAGTCTCTGAATGAAAGCAGAATGTTGTAGAACCTTGAGGAATTTCAACAGAGGTTGGATAAAGAGGAAAATTGTGTTCTTAGAAGATGCATATGAGTTGAAGCCTAGAGGAAGAAGAGAGAAATGCTCAAAGGAGGTTCCAGAGATAGCAAACCAAGAGCTTGCCAAAAGACCAAGTATAGAGGAAATCTTGGTGAGGTAAGTGGTAGTAGGTAGGACTTGTTGTTGCAGAGGATTTAATGCAACTCATAGCGAATAAGTGAGGAACTCATAGAGATGGAGAATAAGATGACTATTGATATTCATAGTGAAGGTTCTGAGGGAAACCACGGTAGAAGAAAAGTGAAGAAGAAGAATGCCAAGGAAAATGGCAAGAGGATGAGTCAAGTGGAGTTTGACAAGGAGATGGCTGAGATAAGAGAAGAACTTGATGTGTTAACAATGCTGCCAGAGGAAAGCCAAAGACTAAGTTGGGTGTTAAGGAAGAAGCTAGTGAAGTGGCATAAGTTACAGAGAAGGCTATGACAGAAGCAAGTAAAATGGCTAACGGGAAAACTCAGAGAAGCTAAGTTGGAAAAATAAGTATCCATTAGTGAAATAGAGTAGGGTGAATTTCTGGGTGGAGATGATGACTTGAAGACTGAAACTTCAAGTGAGACCAAAGGATCACATGATTTTAAATCTGGTAATATGTGTATGTTTGCATGTGAAACATGGGAAGAAGGGCAATTTATTGATATTGTCATAAAGAAGGAAGAAGACAGGTAGAATCTAAATTCTATTTTGAAAGAAGAAGTGGTGAAGGATATCACGCAATCAAGTGAAGGACTTGATGAGATTGAAGAGAAGACCATTGAAATATTTCTACGTCATGTAGAGGACTTGGAACAATAGGAGGAATTGGTGATTGAATTATTAAATGAGATCATGAGGTCTTGTGGTTTTAAAACTGACAAGTTGTGTGTGAATGTAGGTATTGCAGAAGACAAACCATCTTATGGAACTGTCTTTAATGAAGCTTAAACTGTTTAAGTAAAGTATGATGATGATTGTCTTCCAAATGAAGATCAAGTTGAGCTATTATAGCAGAAGGAGTTCATAAATTCCTTTCTTAGTGGAAGAAATATCTTCAGTAGAGATGAGATAGTTATGTCTTATGATAAGGAATTTGTTATTGATGATGACAAAGAGTAATTGATTTTCTTAAATGGCCAAAAAGAGAGTGATGGAAAGAAATCTAAAAATATCACAAAGATGGAGGATTAGAATTTTATTCTAATCAAGAATGAAGAAGTAGTGTCAACAAGAAGTTATACTTGTGACAAAGAAGAAGATAGTGAGGATTGTAAAGATATTTTAGAAGAAATTCCAAGTGAGATGGAAAATGTATGGCATGATTTAATTCTTTTGGATAAGAGGCTAGAAAACCAAAAGTTAAGTGTTCGAGTTGTAAAATCAGAACTGAATGAGAATGAAGTTCACTACAATGGACAAGGACAGGAATACATCATTGAAACAGACACTATGGAGGAGAGACTAGCTGACAGTCTCGTGAATTCTATTGAGAATTCAAATCACTATATTGATGTGATGATAGAGGAGAAAGAATCAGAGCAGCATACTGATGTGTTTCCAAAGGAAGAAAAGGAACAGAAGCCTTAGGATTTTTATTTTTATAATTGTTTGGTGAGTGCAGGTTTAGTTGCAGATGTTGAAGGAAATTTGGCACATATGAGAAACCAAATAAAAATGAAAGAGGAATATTCTATGCAAGTATTTGATCCATGGAACATAGATGTTAAATTGTTGGAGATAACGCTGGAAAGTCGGGATTCAATGCAAAAAGAGATGATCATGAAAGAGGGTAAGGATGAAAGGGAGGTAGAACAAGTAAGAATGAGAGAACAAGTAAAAATAAGTGAAGAACAAAAGTTTGAAGAATTAGTAGACAATAACAACAACCTGAAACAAACAAAAAGAGGTAACAGTAAGTGGCAAAGTATGGACCAGCCCAAGGATGTGTTGGAAATGGAAATTGAAAAATTATGGTAGTTGATGATGAAACAATCCATATGGAGAAGATTGATAACAATAGGAAGGATGATCAATCAGAACTTGAACCTGATTTACAAGGAGAGGAAAATAAGATAGAAGATAGTAGACATATAGCATCAGCAAAGGCATAGAGCATTCAGACAACTACAAACTAAAGTTTGGGACCCTAGAGTTTTTCTATAAACATATGAAGACACATGATCAGGAGATCATGAACATTTTCTACTTTGGGAGTCTGATGCAGGAGCATTCAGGTCAACAAATATCATTGTATTTTAGTAGACAAGGGGGTCCTGTATTTTAAGGCATTTGATTTCCTAAGTGTTGAATTAATGTAATTACTTAGGTTTTGAGTGATTTTAATGAAAAACAGAATTAATTAAGCATTGTGAAGCATATTGTAAAAGTTTTCGAATGTAGGAGAACATGAGAGAGTGAGGATAGTTGAGAGATTGAGGGATCTGAGAATTAATTGCAAATCTTAGATTAGGAGTTAGTTCATGATTTTGTGGATTAGAGAGGATCCTTAGAGATAAAGAAGAGATTTTAGGGTTTTGTTGAGAAGTTTATGGATCTAAACCAACAATTGGTTGTAGAATATTTTTGTATAAATGTAATCCTAAAAGGCATAGTTACGGGTTAGTTGGTTATCTAGTTAGGAAATTCAAGTTAGTAGGTAGAGTTTTGATTATAAGCGTATAGGTAGATTGTGAAACATAGGCCACTGATGTTGGAAATCAGGCCTAAGAGAAGAAACTATGTAAATTCATGTTTATTAATACAAACAACTCTATTTTGAGTTCATGTGTGTGTATTGAGTAATTGAGATATTGATTGTGTATAATCTTGAGTTATTCTACATAACATAGGTTACAGGTGCAAAACCAGAGGCGAAATACAGAGAAGAGTAATAGAGTGGTGTTACGGCTTTGAAAACATCGATAGTACATGAGGAAGCTTTTAATGTATCAGTGAAGGTGAAGGAAGCCTAAAGGCATGAGCGAAGTTAAGCTTAGGAGGAAGTCATGATTTAGAATAGCAAAGGACCAAAACCATGAAGGAAGCCAAAACGAGAGAAGAACACTAAAGGAACAACATAAAAATGAAGTAAAGGAAAGGGCCTAAATGCGAAGCAGGCAGAAAAGAATGAGAACCATCAAATCATTTAGATCAATGGGTATTAATCGAGGAAGAAGAACTGGGGAGGATAGGAGAGCGTAGAAGTTCTTGATCATGGTCGAAGGCCCATACTAAACCCTAGCGATCGATCTCATTTTCCAAGTGCTGACATCATAGTAAACTATGGCGGTTGAATTGTTTGGTAATATGCATTCTTGTTGAGGACCTGTAGACCGTCATATCGAATGATTAGATCAAGCGTGCCTTGATCAAACGATGGAGGATCAACGATTAGTTTCATTGATTAGGTGAAACATCGACCATCAGATTAATGGGGAGATCAACGGTGGAGAATTAATCAGATAAAGTCTGTGAAGAAAGGGGAAAGTCAATATGGGAGAAATTGTTGTTCAATCGGTGTTTTTCAATCCTGTGTCATCTTGTGTCATTGTTAGGTGAGCCTTGGGAAATGTGCCAAAGCAATGGAAAAAGTGGAAAGGTAAAGTTAAAAGAGATTTATGTATATTTCTATAATAAAGAGGATTAAGGGAAATTAACCATGGTATGATGAGTGTTGAGTAAATCTGAGACCGGAGTAAGAGGGTATGGTTAATATGCACGAGTTTAAGAATTAATGAAATCTTATGAGGTTGAACAAGATTCCGCTAGAGTGGTTAATTAAGAATTAGACTATTGAATATTCTTTGAAATATTTTTGCATGATATTTTATTTAGGGGCCTTAAGCCATAATTCATGAAGGTTTGACTATGCAGGTCATTGAAATTCGTGGGACAGATAAGATTATGCATTTTATATGCACACTGTGGGTATTGTCAGCTTAGCCGAGGACATGCAGTCTTCATGTTTCAAGTATGTTTTAATCTGAAGGAGCATACTATATATGTACGATGTAGACCTCATATTCAAGTGTTTATGGATAAAGTTGTAAAAATGTTTGAAATAATAGTTTTCATAGTCAGTCAAAGTATTTATGCAAAGCAACTTTTATAAGCTTGATCTAAGCACAAGTTTATATGCCATTGTGTTTACATGAATCATGCATGTTTGTAGATGGTAACTATATGAAGGACATGATAGTTTGGATCGTGATCTAAACGAGCAAGGGAAATTCATAACAAGGAAAATCGTCAGTCATAGAAAGGTCATGCCGAAAATCAGAAGGATCACGGTAGAAAATAAATAGGTCGCATATGAAAAAAAGGTCATGCTGGAAATCAAAAGGGTTGCGCCAGAGAATAAGTGCATCATGCATCTGACAGAAAGGTTGTGCCATGGGTCATGCCTGAGATAAAAGCTTTTGCACATCAAATAGAAAGGTCATCCTACAGGTCGGGTCTGCAGTAGAACGGTTGCACCACATGACATAATAGTTGCACTAGCCTTCAAAAGGGTCCCACTAGTTCAAAATTGTCTTTGATAAACTTTTAGTAGTTCATGTTCTCTTAATCACGCTCAGGTATTCCGTATAGCACAAAAATTTGAAAACCAATCCTTCCTTATGTATAACTGATATGAGCGCAATTTTAATCAGAGAGTGAGGAATAGGAAGGGTTGAAGTCTCTTTCTTAAGACTTGTAGTGTAGTCTTAGTGTTTTAAGGCTACTGATTGTGGGGGCAGAGGATGTCTTTGATGCTGCTGTAGAGTTGTGGAGAAGAACGTTATTGGTGAAGATATGTAGATTCAAACTCAATAGTTGTAAAACATTTTGTCATTACTATCCACCACGATTATAATACCCATCTCTCTTATCAAAGAACACCTTGTTTCTGACCTTCTAAACTACAATGTCCCATGAAAAGACATCTCAAACAAATACACAAAATACAAGCGCAGTAGTAATTACCCATGGAGATTACAGACATGGACATTCAAAATGTGTTGGGTGTGGGATCCACCAAAGGAATTTTAGGGGCTTAAAGCCCACATTTTAACTAAATCCGATGTAAAGACTCTACGTTTTGTGAGCATCAAAGAAAACTTGTAAATTATTCATAAGGTTGTCCGCCCTCATTTTTGTAATGTAATGTTGGCTTTAGAGATCTACCCATAGTCTGTGGACAATGGGATTGTATAAATAGAGCAAGGCTCTAAGTTGTAAAGAAACTAAATAAGGGAATGAATGAAAATGAAGAGTTGAGTCTTATCTAAGAGTAGAGTCAAGCCTTGGGTCGTAGAGTAGGAGAAGGCTCTGCAACTAAGTGTGCAGAGGCCTAGTAGTCCGCAGCTGAGTACATGGACCCCTACTGTTGAATGCATAGGGCGATTCGAGTCTATAACCTTTGGAGAAGTAATAAAGAGAAGTTTCATATCATTTCTGTTTATCTGTTTCCTATTTTGTGCATTGAATATATTGAGTATAAATTGCAATTTCACTATTTACATGGTGCACGAACTTATATGATTGTGTTGATTAAGTGAACATAAAATAACGTATCTGTTCACGTGAAGCTAACCAACAATTATAAGAAGATAAGTAAGATCCATGGTGTAACTTGGGGAAATAGTGTGGATCATTGCCTTAGCAGTGCAAAAGCACCTCAACCCCGGGTTAGGGCTACGTGAAGGAGATTATAACAGATCACGAAGGCCTTGTAGGTCAGTGCAGTGTGTGAAGTGACCTACATGAACCCATTCATAGTTGGACTAAGTTGAACTCTTAGACATCTCTAGGGTGCGGAAACTTGGTTCTAGCATCCCCCCATACTGCTTCGGGTGATACCTCAATCCACGCTCCGTGGGTTGTTTCCAAAAGTGCCAGTAGTGTATTGATTTGTTTGGCTAATTAACTCTGAAACTGGGTCAGGCCCTAACAAGCCAACAAATAGTTTTGTTGCTGGGACCAGAATCTGCATAGAGAAGTCTGATGTCATATTATTGGAATCCAACTAAGAAGGAAATTGAATGTTGGTTGGATAGGAGGATTCATGAGTTCACGGAATAGGAGAACAAGAATCTGTGACTAAAAAAAGAAGAGTGGTTAGACTTCTAACTATACATGGAGATCCATGGGATCTTCTTCACATCTTTCCCTAATGAGCTGTACGAGTGGATCGCGAAGCTAGCAGATAGCCAAGGAAGGTGGAAACTCGACAGTCCTATTGTGTGGATCCCAGAGTTGGTTCGCAGTTTGGAAGCATTGGAAGATAAGATCGCGCACGTTGTCGATCACTGCCTCATTTGGATTATAGGAGGATTCGTCACTAAATTCACAGTAGACACTTCAATCAGCTATAGCGAGGTAGAGTGATGCTTCCTCAAAGGATTGCGAGGTAAGTATGTAAAGTCTTTGAATACTTGGATTAAAATTCTATTGTGTGAAAAGAGAGTTATGCAATTACCTTGATGTTCAGAGCTACGCGAAGTGGAAAAACCTACAAAAACGAAGGAAGGGACCAGAGCATAGCCCTTTGATTTCACCTCTGCGAGGGAGGAAGGGCTCGTGAAGGTCTCTCTACGAAGTTTGATCCATTTGATAAGGCAGAGGATCCCACACATACCACCCCCACCCACACTGCCACCAGCTTCACCACCATCACCTCCATCTTCACCCATACCACCTCTGCCACCACCGTGTTTTAGTATGGAAAGCACAATAGAGTTGCCTGTGTTCAAAGGATTGTGAAATGAAGATATGAACTAGTTTTGGTTCTGTTAGCCTCCTGGTCATAGCAGGTATTCACCTTTCGTGATCGACATATGTACAGGCCAAATATGTCATGCTTTGCTTACAGCAATGTTCCATATTTGAATCCTCTGACAGTGAAACATTTTTGGGGAGGAAGTTGAAATTGAGTATAATGGTGTTGGTACTTAATCGAGAAAAAGATTGGCAGCGAGCACTTGCATTACATGATTGGATGATTGAGAAACTGGAATGGCATTTGCTGGGCATTACTATTCATAGGAACGCCCTGGAGATGGTCTTCTCAATTGTCGGAGAGCAGGAACTGGAGGGTATGTAGCTGATGCAAAGTGGTTTTGGAGTATCTTGTCAGAATTTGGATTACAATGACTAACACGGGGTATCTGTTCTCCTAGGGTCACCAATCAAGGTCAAGTTTTGTTGAGGTAGCTACTGATATGCATAAAAGCATATGTTGTTGTTCAGAAAGTAGGTATAATTGCACTTTCAGAATAAAAAGCGATGATCTAAAGATTATGAGTGCGCCAGTTCAGACCTCCTAAGCCATGGTGAGAATATGGATGCCTGATATGTACCAAGAACAGAGTTACATTCAAAATCTGAGCTTTGCGAGCTCAAATTTTACCTATCTGCTTTTAATTATCAGATCAGCTGACTGGATTTTCTGGCTAGTTAAGAATTAGCTCTTAGGAGCTTTAACAACTTTCCAATTTTTATCTGTTATTTGTATAAGCAGATTAACAATTTGGTGTATAGTTTAACTGGGTTCAGGTTTTATCCACTAGACAAATCTTCATCTCTGTAACTTTTCTTCCACACTCTGTATTATTTTGTCGGGATTCAACTGTAGCATCTATGATCCGAGCAACTTCCTCTAAGGAATATGGCTACATGGCTTGATCATATTTTAACCTAACATCTAGAGTTTGTTCAGTTTAAGTCATGAGAACCTGATATTTGATGTTGTGATCATGCCAGGGTTTCAATGGCTTTGATATTTATATTCTAGAGCAAGTTACTTATAAGCTGTTGAACTTTGCTTACAATATGCAAAGATCTAACATTTGTGGAAGGAAATGCGTTCCGAAGCGTGGTTATTTGCTAGAACAAGCAACAATAGTTTGCCAGTAGGAGGAAATCAGGCAATTCTTCGTGGAGTCTTTTTCCAATGACTTAGCATGGCATGTGCTTATGCTCAGGTTATCTATCCGAGTGACCAACTGAAAGATGCCATGTTAAGTATAGATGCCCTTTTTCAGTAATTTAGGCAGTAAATATCTGGTTTCACTCAGAAGCTGTCATCACTCTCAATCAGGGGCACCATGTTAATCATGATACCGTGTTTTACTATTCCTCTGCTTTATTACTGTAAGCAGTAGCACAGCTTTGTCATTTTCCCTATCACAAAGAACCTATATATGTACAGTGACTGTCACACTTCAGTCGAGTCCATATCCTAGTTTGTTTGATCTGATGTTCCCAAAGTTTGCAAGGATGGGGACGGAGATGGTGATGCCATTTTTTGAAAGTAGGGGTGCAGGTGGATGTCACGGTGCATTACATATAAAATTTTATATATCTGAAAACAATTTAAAGTTTTCTAAAACGGAATTGAACTTTATGTGAAACAGAAAACTTTCCTTTCTCTTTGCATTGGCGATGGGCTATTTTGCAGCACAAATCTGCATATCAATCACGCATGATGCTAACCATGGGGCATATTCAAATGTGAATTGGCTTGGTTACTTGATGGGCAGTGTTTTGGATTTGGTTGGTGTCAATATCGACAATAATACAGATATGCAAGAGGACGGCGAGCCTGAAGATAGGCATGTTTTGAGACAATCTGGTGTTTCCGCATTTTCAAGGGACAACACAGCTTCGACAAGGATTTGATGACAAACCGATGGCTAAGAGAGTGATAATCGTTACTCCAACAAGCCTTGTAAGTAACTGGGAATCAGAAATAACAAAATGGCTTGAAGGACGAGTTCGTGTTATTGCAATGTGTGAAACAAGTCGTGCAGATGTGCCGTATGGGATCAACAGCTTTTTGGCCCCTCGATCACCGTTCCAGGTTATGATAATATCGTATGAGACCTTTCGCATGCATTCATCCAAGTTTGAGAAAGAAGGAAGTTGTCTCCTTATTTGTGATGAAGCTCACAGGCTTAAGAATGATCAAACTATTACGAATCGAGCTTTAGCCAATCTCAAATGCCACAGAGGATTTTGTTGTCTGGAACACCGATGCAGAATGATCTGGAGGAGTTTTTTGCTATGGTCAATTTTGCTAATCCTGGAGTTTTAGGTGATGCAACAACATTTCGTCGCTACTATGAAATACCAATTCTTCGTGGACGAGAGCCGACTGCAAGTGATGAACAGAGGATGTTAGGTACAAATCGTTCTGCAAAACTTAGTGAAAAAGTCAATCAGTTTATCTTGCACCGAACAAATGCATTGTTATCCAATCATCTACCTCCAAAGATTGTGGAGGCGGTTTGCTGCAGGTTAACGGATCTTCAAGCTAATCTCTATCGACATTTTATTGAGTCTAAGAATGTGAAACAGGTACTTCAGGGATCGGAAGCAAGCCGCAGCACAAATCCCCGAGACCCTTCAAGGCAAAGGCAATCGAATCTCATGAAGCGGAAGATAAGAGCCCCGATGATGAAGGCGAAAAAGAAGTGGATGGTACACTAGATGCGATTGTGGAAAATCTCCCTCCCATAGATGAAGAAACAGCTTCCTGGTTTAACTACGCTCTGAACGAGTTCCAGGAACCGGCCTTAGGCCACAGAAAGCCTGAGAAACTCTCGAATAGTGCTTCAGAACCCAGTGTTCCCGATGCCTTGGTACCTGAAGCAAACACCATCGCTAGGCCGGAATATGCCTTTGCCCATTCAATTTCAATGAAATCAGAGCTTTCAGTACCAAATTCGCAAGGGGCAACTCAACTTACTGAAGGGACAGCCACCGCCTCAATCCAAAAAGACAAAAATCATTTATGGAACCGCCTAAAGGATTCATGCGCAGCCTCAGATATTTACTCCAAGATGCCAGCTGCCCCAGCTCAACCCATATAGTCTTTCAGGCATTTATTTTTAGCAGAAAACACTGTTTTAGTTCAGATCTGTTTAGATAGGTTTGATAGATATTTTGAGATATTTTCCTTAAGATCTTATCCACAGATCTAAGTCTGTAAATTTTTTCTATAAAAACCTCCCTATGTACTGTTCAAAGGGTGAGAGTTTTTTGATCGACAAGCTGATTTTGAAACACTGCTGTGTACACTCTGAGAGGTTTAATAAACAGAACTTGCTGGAACATGTGTGTTGGGACTGTCTGAATGCGTATTTGATGGCTGAAGAACTGCAGAACTCTCGTGTTTCCTCATGGACTAATAAGTTTTCTCATCTCTTTCTACAGTTGCTATGTTTTCTATACCGTATTTGTGTCATGATCTAAACTTGCAGGGAAAAAGAATAGTTCAGATGTCACTTAGCTGTGCTCTGCCCTCAATTCCTGCTTCTTCTCAATGTTTTCTTTCTAGACTAGCCTATAATATGAATTCCTCTTAGGCTCATATTTGCACTAGTTTCATCCGTATATGAATATTGTTCTAGGAATTCAAGTAATTGCTCCTATAGGATATTCATTCCCGTTCCCTCTGTTAGCACGAATGAAAATTACTTAGCTGTCTTTCATTCCTTGACCTCCATTTCATCTCATTTCAAGCTTCAATATTGGTCCATGTGTAGCTATCCTGCTCTGTATTCCTCTTTGCCAAAGAAAACACATTCTTCAGTCCACATCCTTGACTCCATGCCCAATGTTCTAAACCTTTTGCGCTTTGCATGCCTCTCTGCTTAAGACCATTCTCTCCTCACCAAAAAAACAAAACCCTTTGTACTCAATAGCTAGCCTAAAGATCATTCCCTAAAACAAAGCTAAATCCCGAAGAGAGAGCCCTCTCTGACTGCTGGTAGGCTAGGACTGGTAGTCCAAAGCTTGGTCTGTGGTTACCTCGGCCGTATCCCTTAAGGAGCAGGGGACAACCTGAGTGTTAACAGGTTCGTTGTAAAAGCCATATGGGAAGTGCAGGGAGTTACAGATGATAATATCAGGAAAGCAACACTGGTTAGTGCCATGCAGGATGGCGTGATAACCTGGTATATTAAACACTCAAATGATAATATGAATGCAGGAATCACGGATATCCAAATTGTGCTAAATAAGGAATTTAGTAGGCTGAAGTAAAAAGCACAGTCGATCATTAGGTTCAAGGAGATCACGATCCTACCAGGCGAGACTCCATGGGAGATGGATCAGAGACTAACGTGCATGATTCATGAAGCTAATATGAATCTAATGAATGGGGAACATCGTGAATGGTTTGTAGCATCACTAATGCCACATCTGAGGAGTGCGTTGTCACAACAGAAGTTAACGACTCAGACAGAGGCCCAAGAGATCGTAATGAAGTTTCATGAGACCCCAATGCTAGATCCCAACTTGGGAGTTCAACAAATCCACGCGTAGTTGGAAAACTTATGCCTTGATATGCAAAGTTTGAAACAGGACCGAACAACTTGACTAGAAGTGCGCAAAGACGTGTGGTGTGTAAAATGCAAGGGTTAGGGTCATGATAAGGACCAATACTTGATATTTTCAAATTACCTCATGGGAGGAGGACCCATGCCATTAAGGCTGGAAGTGCAAGTAGGATCCAACGTGACACCTGCTCAATGGTGCACGATTTTTCAAATAGGTGGAAAGCATACTACAGACAACTGCCATTTGTTACATAAGTACACACAAACTTCAAAACAATTGTTCTGTAATTTTTGTAGATCATTTGGACACGATGAGCACACGTATAGAAGCTATGAGCTGATGATGGATATATCTCCCACCTACAGAGTTCAGGCCAAAACACGGCCCCTAAACCAGAACGCAGGAGTGGCACGAGCAGGATTTTAGGGGTGCGGACAGGGCTGAGGTGGAGGAGGACCTCAAAGAGGTTGCAGACAGCTGATATGCTACAATTGTGGAGGGCCGAGACATTATGCCCACAATTGTACAAATCCAACATGTCCATCGTGTCTATATTGTACCTTGTTTGATCATGAGACAGAGGATTGTCCTACGCTGATAGTTATGATACGCGACAAGGGAGCACTACCACCTCCCTTAACTCAAAGCCTATAGATGATGAGGTCTGAGCTCCACGAGGAAGATCCAAATGTGAACATTATGCTCCGAAGTGGCATTATGATGGGAGATGAGAAAGGAAAACAACCCAAAGATAGTATTTGGGTTTTCAAAGCTCCGGTGAAAGAAGCAGAGTTCAATTTCGAGCGCACTCAAGAAATCTTTATGGAATCTAAGAAGAGCTTCCCTGATGCCGCCACTTCAGGAAGCAAAGATAAACCAGAGCCGAAGATGGACCCATCTATGCTTATGATGTTCCTGGAGATATGCATGATGCTACTGCGCGACAGTAAGGCTATAAGAGGATTGCAGGAATTAACAGATGCACTGGGAGCGCGCCTGGAGAACCGCACATAGTCTGGATGATTGGAAAGCATAAGACGAGAACGGGGAGAGAAATGAGGCTAACCACACAGATTGGAGAATATGATATGGATCATGTAATTCTAGACTTAGGATCAGACGTGAACGTTCTGCCGAAGCAGACATGGAAGCGCATGGGGAGGCCTACGCTACAATGGTCTCCTATTCAGCCGCGAATGGAAAATCGATAGAAGATAATACCTGTGGGGTGATTGCAGGGAACCGCCATGGATATTAAGGGAGCAAGTGCGCTAGCATACTTTAAAGTGATAGAGATTGTTAATGACAACAATCCCTAAGCTATGCTCTTAGGAATTGATTCGACCACTGACATGAACGGGGTGATTAATCTGAAGAAGCGTAAAATAATTTTTGAGAATGAGTCTCTGCGCGTAGTTATACCCTTGGACCTTGTTGAAGGATCACACTATATAGAACCGATGCACGACTATGAAAGTGATGAAAATTTGGACTACATCTACAAGATAACTACGCGAGAGCAAGGCTAGGTAGATCCCACCACAAATAGATGGATCTCATGGGAGCGCGAAAGCTCCTATACTTAATATTCATATGAGGAGATAGAGTGATGGCAAACCCAGTTACATGAGGTAACCACGCTTTTAGTAACATGATGACAAGATCACTACACTGCATATCAATAGAAGTGAGAGATCTCCCTAATTATGGTGGGTTAAGTGAGGTAGATACTTTCTTGGATAAGTTTGAAAGGGAGGTACCGGAAAAGCAACGTTTCCAAGCCTTGAATGGGGCACTACATGTTATGCCCGCAAGGTGGTGTGGTACGCACAAAGGAAGCTTTGAAGACTGGCACGCATGTAGGAGGATGATGTGCATATGGTTTGGGAAGCCTAAAGTGCGACAGGTCGATAAATATGATGGACGTGATGGTTTGTGCGTTCATCTGTCCAAGTGGCTATAGGCATATGGAAAACAACCTACGCGGATGCCCATGAACTTCACATTGCGAGATACAGTCAATAAGAGTGTGTTGGGGGGGGGGGGCAGGAGAATGTGCAAAAAGCTCCTTGAGTTGGAACGACAAAGTGTGGAGAGAACAATTGCATAGAAGGCTATCCATGTGGAAGCATTTAATGAAATGTGCAAAGCGTTGAACAAGGTATGTAGTGCACAGCGAAGTGATTAGGACCTGCACATACCAGCAACCTTATGGGCTTATAGGACAATGTGGAAGAGACTAACGGGACAGATGCCTTCTAGGATGACCTATGGAGCAAACACTATAATGCTGATGAAGTATATCATGCCTAGTCCATGCATAGTAGAGCCCATGGATATGACAGATCATGGAGCCTTGAAAGAAGGGATCACACAGTTGCAAGAGCTCGAAGAAGAATGCTTGGGACCTGATGAAGAGATCCAGCAGTGTGATCTTAGGCTCCAAGTACCGATGAATGGAAGAGATCAGTTGAGGGTGAAAAGTGCCCTTGAGGAAGTAGAAGCCCATAAGCTTGAGGAAGAAATAAAGAGGGACTTTCTTGATAAAAAGACCGTGGTGATAGAACACGATGACCGTGACTATGTTGACAATCTTGGGGACTACTACCTAGAGTTTATCGGTTTAATGCATCGAACGAGACTATATGTTATTAAGGAGACCTCAGATGGTGGTGCGATGCAATTAGGAAAATTGAATGGCGAACTCTTCCTAGGAAAAGTAAACGGTAGTCGATTGATGTCGTATATAGGTGGCATGGCCACCTGACTAGCCGCAGGAAGCATAATCTTAGTCCTCTAGGTAGTTGACAGGAGGCACGAGACTATAAACTACTCTGCCGGGGAGCTACGCAATGTCAGGACTACACGCACGAGCAAAGTGTCACAGGGCCTGCAATAGCACAAAGTTAGTTGTGTTGCCGCATAGGGTTGGAAAGTGACCCTTATAGTCACTATTCATGATGTGATGCTTGGTTTGAGATGAAATGGAGTGGGTGACCAGAATTTAAGGCAGACTTTATGGGCTAGATTTGGGAAAATTTGCCGCCAATGGAACATTAATGGACCGGATTTGAGGGGAATGGTCGAATTCGAATTCATAAGGTGCTATAAATTGAAAAGGGGTTCCCAACAAACAAGAATTGGCCATTTGATAATTGAGTTGTCATATGCCTAGAGATTTCTAAACCTAGACCTGGTTGACCTGTTGAAGTCGAAGCCGTTGTTTTAGCACCCACCTGAGCAGTTGAGAGATTTGTGGAACAGCGATATGGCAGTGTCTGAAGAAGCTAGGGATATCAAAGAGATGACCATTGAAGAGGCCACACATGCCATGATGATAGGAGATGCCCCAGAAAGCACCGAGATAGTCGTGGAAATCCCTAAATTGTTGTGCACACCAAGATCCAAGAAGGATAATCAACCTATGGTTCCAGTGTGCGTGTCCCCTCGAAACCTATTAAGAACTAAACTGACCATGGAAGAAAATGGAAAGTGGTTAATCTAGAAACCGATGAGGAGGACGGAGACCTTGAGGACCTCCTAATAAAGGAGGAGGAGGATGAAGGCATGGAGGTGGAAACCCAGGGTGCGGACCCTCTGACCAGGTTTCCTGCATATGTTCCGCCATGGAAAGGGAAAACCATGGTGTCCAAGGACCTAGATGAGAGTAAGAGCTCTCTGCAAACACCGCTACTACCTGATGATATCATTTTTGAAGGAGCAGACTTGGGATAGGTGTCCGATCTAAAGTTTGAAGACTGGGATCTCACAGACCACAAGAAATTCCCACACTTGTCAACCGTGCAGCTCATGCAGCCAAAGAAAAACACCGCGGTGGGAGTCATAGAGTTGGAGCCGCACAAGTGGTTGTGCGGAGTAGAGAAAGCAGGGTTGTTAAACCTGCCCTAGGTGCAGCATTACCATCGTGCCCCAGTAACTATCTTTGTCATTAGGCAGTTGCTTTGCCTGGTGCATGATGGTTGGTTGTGGCTGGAGGAGTCATCCCCATCATGGACCACCTAATTCATAAATTTACCTAACTCCCTTGCAAGGGGGAGGACCCAACAGATATTTTAGAGTGTAAGAGCAACGATTTGGTCATCGTGGAGGCCTGGAAGAAAAAATTCAAGCTGGAAAAGAAGAAGAGAGGGTATGTGATCTCTAGTATCAACAATAATGCAGTCAGAGTTGAGACCCAGATACTGGTTGGTAAGGTATGTGGAAGTGCCATGTGGATGACATCCCAATGTTGGTGGTAGCACTTGTCGTGTAGTGCACAAAGGGGGTCCAATTTAATTGGTCGAAGTACTTGTGCAAGGAGTTCCTAGAAAATTGTCGCGAGGCACAGGAACAGGGGAAGACTTTCCACTATGCATGGCTTTTGTTGTCCATAGTGCTCGTGGCTTGGGAATTGCTTGAGGAAAACTAGTTCTCCACAATTATGAAGAATCTTCTAAAGGCAGTGAAGTACACTTCACTGTGGGCAACCAAATATGTGTAGAGAATTCAAGATAGTGAGATGTTTTGGGTGTTCATGAAGATGAACATTAGAATGGTGATTAACCGTAAGTCGTGGTTATCGTCCACCATCTACAATAGTCTACAAACCTTCGCAGACTTCAAGACGGACTTCCATCGCATATATATCAGAGCACGTAAGGACCCCACGAAGAAATGGAATGACCTCCTTTACCTGGCCACAACCGATGTCATCTTCACTGTGCTGGAGTCGTGGCCTGAGGAAAACTAGTTCTCCACAATTATGAAGAATCTTCTAAAGGCAGTGAAGTACACTTCACTGTGGGCAACCAAATATGTGTAGAGAATTCAAGACAGTGAGATGTTTTGGGTGTTCATGAAGATGAACATTAGAATGGTGATTAACCGTAAGTCGTGGTTATCGTCCACCATCTACAATAGTCTACAAACCTTCGCAGAGTTCAAGACGGACTTCCATCGCATATATATCAAAGCACGTAAGGACCCCATGAAGAAATGGAATGACCTCCTTTACCTGGCCACAACCGATGTCATCTTCACTGTGCTGGAGTCGTGGCCACCGAAGTGGTACGCTCCAACTAGTTCTGTGTTGGAATTAGAGAAGTATGCTGCAAAGAGGAAGAAAGAGGAGGAAAAACTGTGAATGGCACAGTTGGCAGAAAACAGAAGGAATGAAGTAGGAGCGACAAAGGCCTAGGCAGCGTGGGACGCTGCAAAGGCAACAGAAGAACAACAACAGGCAGTAGAGAAGAAGCACGAGGGCCAAAATTCACCCTTGCTCGAATAGGAGCCTGAA